>CM021102.1:357026962-357115724 GCA_007115665.2 Sequoiadendron giganteum
ACCCAAAACCCTAGGTGGGACCTGTACACCCAAGGTGGTGTATGAGTTCCAGACCACCAAATTTGAGCCACACAACCTAAAAACACCTGAATTATGATTGGATGTTGATTTATGTCAAGATTATCCTAAAAAATATGCATTAAATGGGGCTTGTGGATGCAAAATAAGGCCAATTAAAGCACAAATAAGGTCAATTATTTAATAAAACCCTAGAAAAGTTTGAAAGTGTGTTACAACTCTTTACAACACTCTTAAATAAGGTACAAGTAAGTTCATTTAGTTCACAAGGGCCCAAGACCTAATGTGAATATGTTAGACATATTACAACACTAAATCAAGGCCATGTTAGGGAGTACTTTTTCCATCATTATAAATAGAGTTTATATTTTTAATGTTTTTAGTTTGAAGAATTATAGAGGATTTTCTTAGGTTGTTTAGGAGAATTGTTCTCTCTCATGATTCAAGTAGTTTTCTCTTCTTTTTTTTAATGAATATTAAGGTCTAGTTTTATATGATAAATGATCATTCATGTCTTAAATGGTAATGAGGATTGAAAAATATTAGTTTAGCATTGCCTTTGTTTTGATCATCCAAGGGACTTTTGTGATGAAAAATAATTGGTGGACTAAGGAATCTATGAAGCCTCAAATTATGTATAGTGACATTGGTTTTCATAATGGTTTATATATCAATCATAAAAATATTTAGTATTTTCCTATTTTTAAGTATCA
The DNA here is from genome assembly GCA_007115665.2 of Sequoiadendron giganteum. Taxonomy (NCBI): domain Eukaryota; kingdom Viridiplantae; phylum Streptophyta; class Pinopsida; order Cupressales; family Cupressaceae; genus Sequoiadendron; species Sequoiadendron giganteum. Next base: position 357,027,694 of record CM021102.1, read on the forward strand.
AAATCATCCTCTTCATAAGAGCCTCTAGGCTTTCTACTATGACATTTTTCAAAACTTTGGTCAAACGTTTTTTTGATTTTTTTCTCCAAGTGTACTAAGAATATTTATTCCTAAAATGAAAGCAATAAAATTGCCAACTTTCAAATTGAGGTCACGATTTTTTTATTTGCTTATTGAAGGAATCCCTACTAGTATGGTTCAAAAATTGGAGTTAGGTCAAGGAAAATTTCTATATAAGATTTGAAAATTAAAAGACTCAAAAATGTTTTTGATTGAAAAAGCAAGGTGAAGGGCCCTAGTCCCATACCACAAAATGAAATGGGCCCCACAACCAACAAATCAAACCTAAAGAGAACAAAAAATCGGAAACAAGCATCCTAGGTAAAGAGCAAACAAATACTAGGCCTAAAAGCCACCCACAAAGCTACAAATAGAATCAACAAGCCTACAACAAAAAACAACCCAAAGGTGGAAAGGAATACATGTGATTCATAAGGGACTTAAAAAAATTACAATCAGGTGATGGGAATTGAAACTGAAACCACTAATACATAATCATGCTCAGAAATGCTAAGCCCAATAACAAATATTGACATCCATCTCACCACAATCCTATGACAATGTCAATAGTACTCCTCACCTTTGAGGAATAGAGCATAAGGATAGGGTTCTTATTTGACACTCAAGGACACCTTAGAGATCTCAATCCAATGAAGAACAGAGGAAGAGATATGATAATAGAGTATCCTAGGGTATGTTTAGAGATTAATGAGGGGTTTAACACCAAGCCAGGGCTTGGAAGAATGTACGAAATGCAAGATTTAATGATTGAAATCAATGATGGAAGAAATTTCACTAAAAGAACTATAAATGTAAATAAATTAGAACAACCAACTGTAAAAGTATAGAGAAGCACCTGAAAACCTAAGAGAGATTGAATGTATTGTAAATCTACAACTCAAGATGAAATGGCCATGAAGGATGTAGATCTTGATCTTGACAATAGGTGTAGAATAGTGCTTGATCTTGGATCTTCAATGCTACATCACAACACTAGCTCAATAACATGTTTGATGCTTGATAACCTTCACATGATGATGGATCTTGGGTTGCTACAATAATTGATGGAGAATTATGCCCTTGAATGCTTTAAAATTGACCTTGAATGCTCTCTTGAAGATCTTGTGAAGTCTTGGAATGTTTAACTCTTGAGTTCTTGACTTAGTATCATGAATTTTTAATGAAATAATGATTTGAGACCTCATTTATATAGGAAATCCATCTAATATCCCATCAATTAGATCCCACAGGACAACATACATGAAATTGGTACTTAAAACCTAGTTTTTCCTACTCAAAACCTTAAAAATAGGCCAAATGGGACTCATACACCACTTGTGGTGTATGGGTCCTACTTGGATGGAGCTCATATTCCCAAGGTGGCATATGGGTTCCACATGGCCTATTGGAAGAGAGAGAATTTTGGGGAGTGAAGAAATTAAGTTTATATGTTGATATTGTCAAGATTTTGATTGAAATAAGCCTTGGGATGCACAATTTATGGTATTAGGGGCCTATTAATGACAATATTAAGGTATAAAATTCAAGAGGACCCAAAATCCAATGTAAAAGTGTAAGTAAATACACTTTACAATATTAAATTAAGGAAAAAATGGGTCTATTTAGTTTAAAAGGGCCCTAAATCCCATGTGAATGTGTACAACACATTACAACACTAGATTAGGTGCATTTAGTTTGCAAGCCTCCTAAATTTAATGTGAAGGTGCAAATAAATACACTTTACAACACTAAATTATGAAAAATTTAGGTTTATTTAGGTTAAAAAGGACTTGAATCCAATGTGAATGTATACAATACATTACAACACTAGATTAAAGGTGACATTTTGCTCATTTTACCATTAATTTTTCCTAAATTTGGCAAGGAATTGTGCCATTTGGAAGAGCATATAATTTATGTCACTACATTTATCCCCCACTTTAGTGAGTGGATGAACTTGCTTCAAACTCATACTAAAGTAGACATTCAAGAGGATTCTAATTATACCAATGTGGATGGTCTAAGATAACAAAGATCAAGGGAGTAGTCAAGCCCCAAGGATTTGAGATCCTATGTTAAATCGACATAAGAACAAAAGGAGATTCACAAGGTGTATGATATGCAACAAAACACGATACATAAACATGCAATGCCAATGACTAAAGGAAGAGAAAAACAAAAAGAATAAGAAAAAATAAAAATAGGTGGATCAAGCCTTGATTGTTTGTCCAACGCGATGTGGATCAGATCTAAGTTGTTTCCAAGAAGGTGAGACACATATGACTGATATGCGCTCACACACACATGAGTGGCTAAGGGAAAGTCATGCCTTAGATTGGCTTCCCATCAAAGTAGACCAATGTTATACCTCCTAATAACTTAGATAATGAGCCACACAAAAAATGATCTTCGAGCTTCATGAGACAAGAACAAATTCATATGCTTGGAGCTCATGAAAAAACAATAAACTTCGAGCTTCATGAGGCAAGAAAAACTTCATATGCTTGGAACTCATGAACAAAAAAGATGGCTCCATAGGCATGCAAATTTTGTTATGCAAGGTGGCCATATAACCAATGTTGTACATGTAAAATATATACATTCAAAGGGATTTTTCTTAGTTCATGTAAGGTCTCTTCTTAGGGGTCATTGCGCCCAATGTATCCAAGAGAGAACATGTGAAATAAATATCACACTCTTGGAGGAAATCAAACACAATGACACGACCAAGAAAAGGATGCATCACAAGAAGAAATAAAATTACACAATGAAACATGAGTGTCTATGTATGTCCCCACTTTAAAGTGGTTTCTAACACCATTGTTGTGAAAAATTACTTTAAAGTAGAAGAAGATATGAAAGCTTATTCAAAAAACCCTATACCAAGTCATATCTTTCTGAATCAAACTACATCATGAATAAGTATGTCACATGCGAGCCAACTTAAGGCATGTCATCCACATCCCAAGCTTGCTCTTATATATACATGAAAGGGGATCAACTAGCTAAAAGAAACAAGTGACATACGAGGACAACGCTACCTAACCCCTTTGCCCCCACTTATTGCAGGACAAGGGTGAGCTAAATAGGATAAAAATAAGTTTCAATTAGAGGAACTAGGTGCTTCAACACAAGGAAGAGCACCACAGTCCCTAAGATGTTGGATTTTGTTACTCAAATTCTTACACTCATTAGTATAATGACCATGAACTCTATGATGCACAAAATGAAATCGTGTACTATAATTTATTTTATATTTTTTGAGGGAGAGATATCAAATGATCTTGGAGGAGTCTTGTCAAGATACTCTCTTGATCAAAAGTAGAGGTTGTTCCTTTATTTTGCAACAAAGATATCTCTTGCTTAGTATTAGGTATCATACTTACACAAGACTCATTAGATTGCGATATTTTGTCCTCTCATTTGTAGGAGGGTGTAAAATCTATTAAATTTGAATCATTAGTGTTTTGTGTGATGACATTTATGTTAAGCAAAGATCTCTCTATTTCTTTCATGTCTTTCAAAGGGTAACAATCAAGACCCATAGTGTTTATCGGTTTCAAATGTACTATAGTTAAAGTCGACTTAGAAGAATCTTTTGTAAGGGTGTTGATATTGAGATAAGGCTTGTTTATTTCTTTTGAGGGACAATAACTAAGACCACTAGTATTTTATCATGTCTGAAGCTCTACAGGGACACAAATAACTTGTTCTATTGTACCACATCCTTTTCCACTATATCCAAGTTGTTTCAAAAGATAATAACCTCTTCCAAAAAGTTTTTTCATTTCTTTTGGATTTGGTGGTTGTTGATAATTATCTTCATCAAAGTTTGTTGTAGAATTTTCTTCTTAAATTCTAAAATGGTTGAGTTGGATTCTTTTGAAGGGTATTCCAATTTTTTTGTAGACATTATTGCTTTTTATTTTCCCTTTTAAGATTCTTTGTATATGATTTTGTATTCTCCCATGAATTTTGAATCAAAATCTAAGGAAGCCCAATCATCTTCTAATAGCTTCATGACTTCCTCAATATGTTTTTATTTGTCTTTTTGTTGCAAGGGTTCCACTTGTGTATTTGGTGTTAATGTTTTCAAAGGATTTTCCTTTCCTTTCTCAATTTTCAAACAATTATTTGGTTCAGGGTCAACTTCGAGTGTGTACAATTTGTTATTGTAGACATACTTCATTTTACAATGAAGAGTAGAATGCACCCCATTCAATGTATGAATCCATGGTCTGCCTAAAAGAAGATTATATGAAAGATCATGAGGCATAACATGGATCAGTGTCTCTAATATGACCTTTCTAGCTATAAGAGGCAAAGTGATCACACCAAGCAATGGTTTTCCTACATTGCAAAATCCCTTAATAGATAAAGAATTAGGTTGAATTTTTGATTTATGTACACCCACTCTATCTGTAATGTCCAAAATTAAAATAAACCTCAAATCTGATTAATAATATAAAACAAATTATCTCAATTTTGAAAATCTTAATTTTTATCAAACTTGATGTCAGACAAATTGGGTAATTTGAAATAAACACCAACTTGCACTAGATGGAAATCAGGTAATGCGCAACTAAATCCAAATGATTTATTATATATCTCCACATGGAATTACATCATTTTTTCTGATAAATACATTAGATAATATAAATGAACAGAAATAAAAATTCTGAAAAGTTTGGAGATCTTTGTTTCTATTTTAAACTGAAAATAGATGCAAATTGGGTAGGGATAAAACTTCACCAAAATGTTTTCAAATAACACAGAAAGATGCACAACTGCTATAGAATGATATAAAAATGATAATAACATTAAAATTAAATAAATTATGTATCATAAACATTTGGTAATAGAAAACTATAGCTGTAAAAAAATACCCGAAGAGATCCTTAATTGGAAGCCCAAAACTTAGCTGAAATTTATGCAATCTTCACACAAACTCACCCCAATCTTCATAAAATGTTTCAAACAAAAAATTACATATATGAATACTTTAATATCATCAAAATATTCTTCTCACAATAATAATACAATCTGAAACTCAAAATCCACACTATGCAGTCCAACCTACACCAAAATCCTGAAAATAAACTAATACAAAATACCCAACTGATCAAGAGCATTCACAACAATGGAAATATTTGAATGAAATTGCACCTAGAGACCCTTGAAAATACTTTCCTTGAGACTCAATCCACTTGGTTTACTAGACTTATAGATATTTTCTTTATCGGTTTACTAGCCTCTGAAGAACAATAAACGGTCAGCCAAAATCTACAATAAGAATCCCCCAAAATGAAGCCCAAATTCATGTTTTATTGAAAAATCTTCAATTTCCAAGTTAGGAAACCAAAAATCACGACCAAGGAGAGATTCCCCTTTTCATTTAATGCATGTAACTTCTAGTGCCAAGTGTCCATTGATTTCTTCTACTTCAATCTAACCTGCCACTTGTCCCAACTTGTCATAAGACACTAAATGCCAAAAACAAGAAAGAAGATGATCCCATGCCCAAGTAGAGATAAATATTAATATAAAATATATTTGGTTATAAAATAATATCCTATTCATAACCAATTCACCAAATATAATTTTATTTTCAAATCTATCGAGAGCTCTCCTAATTTGCTATTTTCGGCCTGCTAACTTACTATTTTTAGTAAATGGTTATTTTTATAAAATTTTAAGAAAAGGTACATTACAAGTGTAGGAGTTGTCAAAACCAACTTCAGACTCCAAGAACACCTACATGCAATTTAATACTTGTCATAAGGAAGAGAATGGATGGAGAAAACAAACAAAGGTTTGAAGCTCTGAAAAATCGAGAAATTATCTTATTAGAACAAAAGAGAATTCTATTAATCAGAGAGTATATGAAATATAATGAGATCAATCCTTATAAAAGAAGATCATGCAAAACCCTAAAAGAAACCCTAATAGGAAAAACTTAAAGAAGCCCTAATAGGAAAGCATTTAATAATTAATATAATTATTAAATTTCACTTTATGCAAACTAAAGTGAAATCTTAAGAAGGGAATAAAGGTAACTTAATGAATACAATTAAGTTAAAACCTTTACTCTAACACTCCTCCTTAAGATGAGAAACGGTGCAACTACAAACATGTGCAAAAAACCAAAGGTAAGTACAATACAATAAGGCAAACATGGGTCCTGACAACTAGGCCAGATTAGGTACCCAAATACAACCAAATCTCTATAAAGTGGATAAATAGAGAAAACCACATGGGAAAAACTCTACTCTTAAAAGAGATGCAAAAAGTCATGAAGAACATCACTGAAGGAAAAGAAGCTACAAACAACTGTCAAAAGATGACTACTATGGTGTTGAAGAACCTCCTCTGAAGATAGGATGATCAGGATCAAGAAGACAACAATCTGCATGAGTGCCTAAAACAACACTACTCGAATCAAATGGAAAACAAAGGAAAACACCTGGAATGAAGATATAGATGGCACAAGTACCATTAGTCTGAAGAAACACTGATCAACTGCGAATGGAAGATTCGTTCCAAGGTGAAGCGAAGAAAGCATTAGCACAAATAGTATAATACCCCCCCATAATGTTGAACTGGGAGCCTGATAGATCCACTGAAATGGTGTGAAACACCCTGTAGTACATGAAGGAGAAGAAACAACATCGTAAAGTGCACAAGAAAGCACTTGCAACTGAAAAAGTGGTGTGCAAAACAAAGCACACATGCATGAGGCTGGAATCATATGGATCCACTGTTGTCATGGAGGGACACTCACCAGACAAAGGTGTGATGGAAAAAAAAATACACTACACAACTCCCCCATGGCACTTTATAATACAGTGCAAGTATAAAGTATGATGCAACCTTATGTGCAAAATCCCCAAAATTCATGTACAATAGTGTGGTACTTTATCGTAGTGCGTTTACATAAAATATTGCTTACAAATGATGCTCGAAATGCCCACAAAGGACAAAAAGCTAGAAATACATGAAGAACAACCAAAAACGAAGCATCCCATGCAAACGAGAAGTTCTTAAGAGCAAATATGTCCAGGTAATTCACCAGAGTGTGAAAACACAAAAAATTGAATAAACTATATCTAGAGGGAAATCTGGAAATATTGCATGGATGGAACTGAAGAGCTCTAAAATATAGTTCCAATGCTGCTAAGAGCATGAAAAACGAAGAAACTGATCAAAAGTTACGAGCTCAAAACTAAAAAAATATCCTTTGACTTCAACTGGCTATAGAATGTACCAACAAAAAAATTAAGTGATGAGACCCATACCACTAGAAATTTGACAAAACCAACTTTTTGACAATATCTTGTTTGCCAAACAATGATATCGTATGCCCAAGTTATGACCTCTGGAAGAAAACAACTCCAAAGGGGGAAAAAAGCCAATGCAGAATTAAATTTGATGGTCATACGACCGTCGCAGAAAAAAGACGAGCTTAAATTTGATGGCCAAACAACCATCACTACATTTTCACAACTAGACTTATTATAGGGGGTGGTGCCCAAGGGGCCATTGCCTGCCATAATGGCAAGCAACGGTACCCTTGGGTATCATCCCTACAACCGCAGGGTACCCTTACCAGGCCCGAGCAAGCCTTAAAAAGACTCTTTTTTTTTTCTAAAAAAAATAAAAAAATTCTACATTTAAAAATAAATAAAAATATTCTAATGAAAAATGCAGAAAATGTTTTTTTTACTAGGGCATTTTTTTTGATCTGCGCGCAGACAGACAGTCGTACGGTCATACAACAAAAAAATTTTGCCCCTCAAATCAACTTTCTCCAAAATAAATGAATGAACAGTCGATTTAGGGGTTTTGGACCACTACAGATGCAATGGAGAAGTCTGTTTGGACACAAAATGCTTTGAAATTGTAGGTGATTCCTTGGATAAAACAAAACAAACCCCAAAACTATGAATGCCTGATCCAACCCTTGTAGCTTCAAATAGCTCCAAATTCTTCAAACAAGAACAGGCATGTAGCAGGAAAAATTTGATACCATATAGGAGTTGTTCAAACCAACTTCAGACTCCAATAATACCTACATGCAAATGAATACCTATCACAAGGAAGAGAATGGATTGAGAAAACAAGCAAGGGTTTGAAGCTTTGAAAAATGGAGAAATTATCTTATTAGAACAAAAGGGAATTATATTAATCAAAGAGTATATGAAATACAATGAGATCAATCCTTATAAAAGGAGATAGTGCAAAACCCTAAAAGAAACCCTAATAGGAAAAACCTAAAGAAGCCCTAATAGGAAAGCATTTAATAATTAATATAATTATTAAATGTCACTTTATGCAAACCAAAGTGAAATCTTAAGAATTGAGAAAAGGTAACTTAATCAACACAATCAAGTTAAAACTTTTTCTCTAACAAGAAGTGCTCCCTTCCAAAAATTTATTGTTCTCAAGAAATTGTAGCAATGATTCTCCAAAATAATGATGTCCAAAATGACCAAACATTTCATTCTGGAAAATAGAGTGTGATCTTGTGCCTGTGTGAAATTGCATCTTCATCTCAAGCATACTAAAAATTTGTGAGAAATAATACCTTTGCTCTACAATATTATGAAGATGGTATGGATTGTGTAACCTCTTATTCCATATCACTCTAAGTCTTGTAGTATTCCTTCCATATTTTTGAATCAATAAAATTCTCTTTTCAGCTCCTTTTTGGAACTATGTATGTGCACGGTCACCAAAAAAACTAGACCAAAATCTCATGCAATATTTCTCAAATATATAAATTTGATTATTGTAGCCTATAAGAGGGTTTAAAAAATAAATGAAACCTTCATTAAAGTGAATATACGACTCAAAATCAATCATCTCCTTTACCTTGGAGTTATGGGGACATTCCTTGCAGGATACATCATAAACTACTTCAAACTTTGCCTCTGCTAGAAGGTTACTTGATGCAACTTTAGGATCTGATTTGGAACAATAATAGAAAATATGGATAAAAAAAAAATTCATCATATAACAACACCAAATACTCCATCAAAAATTGAACATTTATATTGCAAATCACAATCCCTTCTAATGGTAATCTATGAACTCCTTGAGTCCTCTAGCTAGCATACACTGATCACCGAGTGAAATATTCAAAATTTTAGTAGAAAATGATATTATTGCATCTTCTACTAAATCAAGTGATTTATTGATGTTCTTGAATGTCTCCACCATGAAATTATTCCAAAGAAAGCTCTCTCTACATGATAAATTGTGCCTAAATTCTCTAGCAAGAAATGCACTATCAATAAGCAACTTGTACTTGAGACTTCTGATACAATTCGTAATTCTATGAATCTGATTTTTACTGTTAACAAGACTTTTATAACAGCCATTTTATCTTATACCACAACAAATGCATCCCTTTGAGAATTTTCTTCCATTCACATCTACATTTTTGAGATTCATATCATGAAAATGCATAGCCAAAGACCCAAACATTACCTCGATTTGAGAGAATTATTTTTTATCCTCTTGGGTTGGTGTATATAATCCAAAATACAACAATAGAGTGGCCATATAGCAGAAATAATAATTCCATGTTACTCTAAGTACCCAAACTATAAACAACTCATTTTGTAGGAAGAGGATGAACTCTTGGGCGCTATTCATTGGCTTATACTTGACTTCCATCACAAATATATTTAGAATGTTAGAGATAAATGCATCATCAAAAAAATGTAACATGGGAAAAATACTTTGAACTCTATGGAAGACTAGAGAATGCCAAGAAACAATCATTCTGAAAAAGCCATCTATCACCATCTTTTGAGATGCCCATTTCTGTAGCTCATCAAACCCATAATACCAAAACAAATTATAAATCCTCCATCCAAAGTACTCCTTCACATGAATATCAAGAGTTGATTTCAATGTTTGACCATGTTCAAAGAAAGACCAATTTTAAACCTTTTATCATACCTTACCAAGCTATCCCCTGAAACTTTGAACTTCACGTAATAGAGTTCCTCAAATTCTCATCTTTGCATTGAGATCCAATTAATTCTCTTTCTTGTAGCACTATAGACTATAGTAGATCCATGCAAGAAATCTGTAATATTAACTTCATGTAGAGGATTAGTTACCTTTTTATCTTCTTCCCACTCTTCTTGAGAAATCCCTTTGAGCATTCTTTGTACACCAACAAAGTGAGTGAAGAGCGTGATGCCAATCTCCCAAAAATGTTCCTTATTAGAAGACTTGTTGTTGACATACATCAATATAGCTATCTACATTTTCCAAATCATCTTCCCAACCCTTATTGGAAGTCAAAATATTATCATCACCAATGAAATAAAAATTTCTCACCCAATTCTCCATGAGCTGTAAAATCAAATTGTAAGTTAAGATCTTGTATTTTTGCTTCCTACAGATGGATGATTGAGAGAATCATATTGCCAAATCAAAATATATGAAAAATTTAGAGTGTTTGCATCTAATTGCATTTTGGATCATCCACTCTAATGATGAACCTATAAGCATATATTTAGAAACTCCCTTTTTTTTATTTAGAAGTAGTGAATTGGTAAATAGAGATCTATGATGTCCATCAAGGAAAATTAGAACTTGCATGCATACTCTTAATCAACAAACAAAATTTTTCGCATTTAAATTCTTCTATATTACCATATTCTTTTGCACATTGATATGAGAAATAAAAAATGTAAGCAACTAAAGATGAGTACATTACCTCCACAGAAATATCAAATGCCACAAGTATTGCATTATAATACATGCCAAGAATATGGATCCTTGCTGAGTATGAAAGTTCTATCACCCAAAAATATTTTAAACTAAAAAATATTGGAACTCCTAGACCCTTAATATAGAATTCTTTACCCTTTTTAAAAGTTTTAACCAACCCTTTATTTATCCATGTATATAGAATGGATATTTTGTTTGTGATTATGGTATCAAACCCATCAATTATTTCAACCTTCAAATGAATTTGAATGTTACCCCTCTGTGATTCATTAGAAAAATAACCAAGGTCCCATACCATCATGCATGAATAAGTCAAAATAGAAAACTGAATTCTATCATATATGGATAGACTATCACCTGGATTCCATATACAAATATAATCTTGACTTGGGATCAATGGACTCATATTCTCTATACTGAAAATCACATCCTTATTCATATCTTCCACTTTAAAACATTTTCCAAAGTGATAGAACTCTTGTAGATAAATAGTAGGATAAATCAAATCATACCTTGGGCTGCAATAAACATGTTCATCCATCTTTCCCATTAGAGGTATGGTTAAAACAACCCCAATTCCTTCATTCTTGTCACCCCAATCTTCCAACATAGGGTTGTCAAAAAATAAATTGTATCTTCATTTTTGGAATCATCATGATCTTCTTTTGAAACTTCTGAAAGGGCAATCTATTCATCTCCTTGTCCCATATTTTTTTGCAAATTCTTTTTCCCATCTTGATCTTCAACAATGTTCGACTGAAATATATAATTATCATAATTTGAATTGATATTTTCAGCCAAGAGATTTTTACCTCCAATCTAATGGATGTAATATTTATGGTGTTCCTCCTTGATTCGATCAAAGATGTCATCAATCTCAACTTTCACTTGTTCTTCTTGTTCAACTCTTTGCTCCTTGATCTCTTTCTTGATGAATTTTAAATTTAATTTTTCCTCTTTCTCTAGTTCTTCCTCCTCTCTAGCCCATATGAATAACTCATAAAATGATTCTTTAGTCCTGAAATCTTTAGAAAAACTCTGAAACTCATCAAATAGTGTGATGGTCATCTTATTTTGGGGCATGGTTATTCCTTTGACTTATAAATAATAAAAAAATGTAAGAGAGTTATTTGCATCTTCTCTTAGGAATACATATTCTTTATACCGTTTAGAAACCTCTTTTGCATTGTTTGACTATAACGGTCTCCCAACCTTAAAAATTGATTTGAAGAAACCCATGATTCACATCAATCATCCAATAAATTAATTTACCCTATAGGTTGGCAAGATCACAAATCTGATATTATTGTAATGTACCCAATTAAAATAAACCTAAAATCTGATTAATAATATAAAAAAAATTATCTTGAATAAATCTTAATTTTTATCAAACTTGATGTCAAAAAAATTGGGTAATCTAAAATAAACACCAAAATGCACTAGATAGAAATCAAGTATTGTGCAACTAAAGCTAAATGATTTATTATATATCTCTGTTGAAATGGAAACAAGACAAATGAGAGGGTAGAAATTAGTTGTATCAAATCCTTTACTTATAAACTTAATCAATTCCACACTAACTTCATTTTGTTATTAAGTATGAACATGAAATGCAAATAATAGAAACACAACACCAGAGACACCAAATTTACATGGAAAACCCAATAAGGGAATACCATGGTGAGGATTAAATCACAATATAGTAGAATGCAAAACTAGATACAAAGGCTCACTACCTCGGGGCTCACTACCCAAATACAAAGGCTCACTACCTAGATCAAGGGATCAATGCCTTAGGAATCACTATCTAGAAAAAAGGAGGCTCACTACCTATGGAAGATTCAATGAAATAGATAATGATCCACCACTAGAAGTTACACACACTTCACAACTTGATCAAAATACAATGAAGTATTGTTGCCTCAATTTGCTCTTCCACACTAGATAATTTTTTCACTTGTTCACACACTCTTATCTTGCTCAAATTGAATGATGGATGGATGTTAAATTTTCTACAAATCAACTTTCTTTTATACCATCTTCAACCTGAAAAGTATTCTCCAAGGTTGGCTTATACAATTTGATTTTACAAATTCAAACTAGGTCGGCTACTCAACATTCCTGTAGTGGATAAGAATGTGATAGGACCAAATAAATATTTAATTTAGGACCCAAAAAACATCTTGGATCACACACATGCTTCTACAAGTTGATGGAAAAATCTAATGTAACGTGTAGACACCAGGTCGGCCAAACCTAATGAAAACATAAATGAACTTTGAAGTACACACATCACCAACAAGATAAACACACATGAATTGCTCAATATGCTTTACCAATCTTTTTACCATCTCTAGGAACAAATCAAATTCATCCACAACAACTTCAAAAAACTTCATTTGTAGAGAGAACTTCACTAGTTCAATCGGGACAACCAAAAAAACATAGACTCTAGAGAAGGTCTTATGGAGTTCCAAACCACAAGAAACTATGTCAGAACATAGAAACCATCAAAAGGAATAATCTCCCAGATCTGCAAGATCTTAGGCCAAATAATATAACATTGTAGAGCCAAAAAAATTTCCCCATTCAATAACTAGATAACTCTAACAAACCAGTTCAGACACCAGTGAATGCAATTTTTACTTTTCATCACACTAGAAGATGAAACTTGGAATATAGAATCCATTTAAGCTCACAAAAACACAATCAAATCCAGATGGACATTAGATCAATATATAGAGAACACAAGCCACATAACTGGAGCACACTCAGAATATCTTTCCCACACAACTTTCCTTATTTATCAAATTTTCTCAAAAGCACTTGGCAAATAACTTACTCAACCTGTAAAGTGTTGACACGAATGAGAACACTAATGACAACACCACCAAACACATCCATACTTGAAACAATATCCATATGGAATTACATCATTTTTTCTGATAAATACATCAAATAACATCAATGGACAACAACAACAAATCTGAAAAGTTTGGAGATCTTTGTTTCTATTTTAAACTGAAAATAGATGCAAATTGAGTAGGATAAAAACTTCAACAAAGTGTTATCAAATAACACCAAAAGATGCCCAAATGATGTATATGATATAAAAATGATAATAACATGAAAAATACTTAAATTTTCTGTCATAAACATCCGCTAACAGAAAAATACAGCTGCAACAAAATACCCAAAGAGATCTTTACTTGGAAGCCCAAAACTCGGCCGCAATTTATGCAATCTTCACACAAACTTACCCCAATATTCATAAAAAGTTTATAACAGAAAATTACATATATGAATACTTTAATATCATCAAAATATTCTGCTCACAATAGAAATATAATCTGAAAATAAAAAATCCACACTATGCACTCCAAACTACACCAAAATCCTATAAATAAACAATACAAAATACCCAACTGAAGAGCATTCAACACAATGGAATACTAAGTATACTCAAAGTCCATTACGGATGTTGTGAATAAAGATAGACTAATTGGTTGGAATACTAAGGATATATTGTTGGATGCCAGATTCCTGTTATTGAAATTTAGGGATAAAAAGGGTGACATATATATTTAGAGAAGGCAACCAAGTGGTGGATGCCTTGGCTAATCTTGGCTCTTGTTGGGGTTCCGCTAAATGTTGGAGGAGAATGGAAAAGTTAATGCCAAAAATTCAAGCTATCATCTCGAAGGAAAAAAGCAACTAATTATCACAATGATTTTAAAACTATGGATGACAAGTGCTGAATGGGGGGTCCACCTGATTTTATTAGGGGTCTGGTGGATGAGTGTTAATGTTGAGATGGCTTACAGGTGGAGGGACTCTAACTTTTGGCTCACTATAGGTTTATAGATATTCATGTGTGGGACATGGACTGGAGGATCCACTTGTCTTTCCTTTGGACCTGGTGGATGGGTTAAATTACTAAGGTGGCTGATAGGTGGCAGGGTTTAAATTTTAAGGCTAGTAATATGAATAAAAAAGGTGGCTTGATGAAGGAAAGAAGGGAGGATGTGACTTCAATGAATTCGAGGAGTCGTACCGTGTGATCTCCTCTTTGGGATCGTGCGATATCTTATTTTATCTCATCCCAGCATCAGTATGTTTGAGAGTTTTAATAATGATTTGAATCTTCATTATGAAAGAAAGCCTCCTTCTAGTGTCTTTGTGCTAGCTAGTTTAGCATGAGTCTCAAATTACACCCTTAGGAATGTTTCTATATTTATCCATATGGCCAATTTGCCTTGTTTTTTGTGCATTTTGTCCAAGGAGAAGGAACCCTACATGCTCGCCAATTCCTGTCTTGTTGGCCATAATCTTCCCAAGATCCTCATTAACTCTGATGTCAAGTCACCCTGTGGTGATTTTCCTTTCCGCGTATGTAACCTATATGCTAGTGCAATTACCCATCGTTGTATCCCTTGCCTAAATGAATACAATGTGATAATTATCTGTTATCCTACTGGATTCTGCATTTGGTATCTTTTGCAAACTCTTGGGCTTCCTATGCAGGTTGGAAAAATGGGTGGTTAGCGGGTGAGGACTGAGCTGGATAACTGTGATGAATTCTAGAATAATCCTTTAGTTTGGCACATCTGTGTGGAAGATGGCATTGCTCCTCTTATGGAAATATTGGTTGGCCACGACCCTAACTTCTCTGGCCAGTTTGCCAACTCATGGAAGGATCGTAGGGTCTCAATGGGAGGTATTTCATTTTAAATTAGTGAGGAATTCATAGCGCAAGCCATGGGAGAAAATACCCCAAACACACCAAGAAACTAGAAAATGAAAGCTTGAAATCTTTTTTCAGAGGAGATGAGGAACCGGTGTAGAACCAGTCGGGTTTTGAGAGAGATGGTCTCTCGAAGCCTTGGGATCAGGTGTGCCTTGGGCTGATGAAGTACATAACCTTGGAGGGTAGGTTTAAAACCTTCTTTTTTATCACTTTCCCCTATTAAATCATTTAAGACACAAGATGTTGCTTAGTTTTCCATTCTTTCTTCTAATGGATTTGGAAAACTCAGTTGAACAATGCAAAGAGTTAGCCATCCTTAACCCTAGTGATCTCCCACCGCTCCCACTCCATTGGGGGCTCATTATGAGACTTTACCACATCCACCTGGCCCTCTATCTTCCTAAAGCTATTACGCCTATGTGCATTGATGATATTGAACCCCTGTCGGCTGTGAATATTTCCCCGACCGATTCTAAAAGCCCTCCCGAAAAATACAATATGAGCACTGTGGGGAATCCCAAAGCCAAGATGGCCACTAAGAAACTCAAGGGAGGGTTGGGTAAGGCTCATGCTAGTGTGGCAGCAGGTCGCTGTGAATTGAAGTCTACTTCGGTGAAATTGGCCTACAAGGCCACCACTACAAAAAAAGGGAAGGAGAAAGGTACTTCAGACCTGATTGTTAGGGAAGGGAAGTGAAAGAACATAATAGGGAAAGACTCCAGAGGAGACACTGTTGTGGGGACTACTATGATGACTGGTGGGGGAAACACTAGAAGGAGATTCGGGAGATGTAAAGAATAGTAAAAAGAGGCAGATAATTGAGGATTCAGAGGAGGAGCGGTCTCACAATAAAGAGTACAAGGAAGAGGAAACTAAGGATCATGAGGACAAGAATGTGGAGGGGCCCCAGTTTACTCCTGAGGACAACAAGGTTTTTAAAGATGGCTCCACCTCTGACTCTTCACATCTCCTGGTTGAAGAGACGGGAGAGGTCTCGGGGACCATGGACATTGGGGAGGAGCCCTATGAATTGGAGAAGAAAATGGGCACACTCAACAAAAGGTTTCATGGGTTGACCCACTTCACTATGAAGTTGGTCCATTTCGTCACTAGCACCCTATCAAATGCTATTAAGGAGGAGCTGGAGGGAAATAATAGTCAGGAGAACAAAGACTAGGTTGGTGATGAGGTCGTGGACCTCCTATTTAAAAACTGGGATAATGCTAGTTAGCTGCTGTCCATGCCCATGTCCTGTCTTTCGGTTGCCTCTCCATGGTTTTTGTGTTGTCTGTGGGCTATCTCTATTTTTCTTTACTTTAATGTTTTGTTTTTAGTCTTGCTTCTTGTTGGCTCTTGTGGCTCATTGTGAAGGGTACAATGCCCTCAAAATGTTGCTTAACATTTCAAAAACACAATGGAAATATGTCAATGAAATTACACCTAGAGACCCTTGAAACCATTGACCTTGAGCCTCAATCCCATTGGTTTACCAGCCTTAGAGATATTTTATTTATCGGTTTACTAGCCTCTAAAGAAGAGAAAAAGATCAACCAAAATTTGCAACAAGAATCCCTTAAAATGAAACCCAAATTCATGTTTTATTGAAAAATCTTCAATTTCCAAGTTAGGAACCCAAAAATCATGACAAAGGAGAGA
This sequence comes from Sequoiadendron giganteum, assembly GCA_007115665.2. NCBI lineage: Eukaryota > Viridiplantae > Streptophyta > Pinopsida > Cupressales > Cupressaceae > Sequoiadendron > Sequoiadendron giganteum. The sequence goes on from CM021102.1 coordinate 357,044,906, forward strand.
TGGAAATCAAGTAATGTGCAACTAAAGCCAAATTATTTGTTATATATCTCTGTTGAAATGCACACAAAACAAATGAGAGGTGGGGTAAATTAATTGTATCAAATCCTTTACTTATAAACTTAATCAATTCCACATTAACTTGAATGTGTTATTAAGTATGAACATGAAATGAAAATAATAGAAATACAACACCAGAGACAGTAGATTTATATTGAAAACCCAATAAGGGAATACCATGGTGAGGATTAAATCACAATATAGTAGAATGCAAAACTGGATACACAAGCTCACTGCCTTAGGGCTCACTACCCAAATACAAAGGCTCACTAACTAGATCAAGGGATCACTACCTTAGGAATCACTATCTATAAAAAAGGAGGCTCACTACCTACAAAAGATTCAAAGAAATAGATAATGATCCACCACTAGAAATTACACACACGTCATAACTTGATCAAAATAAAATTAAGTATTGTTGCCTCAATTCGCTCTTTAACACTGGATACTTTTTGCACTTGTTCGCACACTCTTGTCTTTCTTGAATTGATGATGGATGGATATTAAATTTTCTACAACTCAACTTGATTTTATACCATCTTAAACCTAAGAAGCATTCTCCAAGCTTGGCTTATAAAATTTCATTTTACAAATTCAAACTAGGTCAGCTACTCAACATTCCTGTGGTGGATAAGAATGAGAGAGGACCAAATTCATATTTAATTTATGACCCAAACAACATCTTGGATCATGCACATGCTTCTACAAGTCAATGCAAAAATCAAATGTAATGTGTAGACACCAGGTCAGCCAAACCTAATGAAAACACAGATGAACTTTGAAGTACACACAAGACCAACAAGATAAACACATGTGGATTGCTCAACATGCTTTACCAGTATTTTTACCATCTCTGGGAACAACTCAGATACATCCACAAAAACTTCAAAAAAAATCATTTGTAGAGAACACTTCACCAGTTCAATTGGGACAACCAACAAAACACAGACTCTAGAGAAGGTCTTTCAGAGTTCCAAACCACAAGAAACTTTGTTAGAACATAGAATCCATGAAAAGGAATAATCTCCTAGATCTGCAAGATCTGAGGCCAAATAATAGAATATTGTAGAGCCAAAACATTTCCCCCAGTCAATATCTAGATAACTCCAACAAACCAGTTCACACAATGGTGAACATAATTTTTACTTTACATCACATCGGAAGCTGAAACGTGGAATGTATAATACATTTAATCTCATGAACACACCATCAAATCCACATGGACATTGGATCAATATAGAGAGGATGTAGGCCAGATAACTAGAGCACACTCAGAATATAGCTTCAACACAACTTTCCTTATATATCAAATTTTCTCAAAAGCACTTGGCAAATAACTTACTGAACCTGTAAAGTGTTGACACCAATGACAACATTAACGACAACACACCAAACACATCCATACTTGCAAAAAGATCCATATGCAATTACATCATTTTTTTTGATAAATACATTAGTTAATATCAATGAACAACAACAACAAATCTGAAAATTCTAGAGATCTTTGTTTCTATTTTAAATTGAAAATATATGCAAATTGAGTAGGATAAAAAATTCAACAAAGTGCTATCAAATAACACTGAAAGATGCAAAAATGATGTATAATGATATAAAACTGATAATAACATGAAAAAATACATATATTTTTTTTCATAAACATCTAGTAACAGAAAAATACAGCTGTAGCAAAATACCAAAAGAGATCCTTAATTGGAAGCCCAAAACTCAGCCAAAATTTATACAATCTTGACACAAACTCACCCCAATCTTCATAAATGGTTTCCAATAGAAAATTAAATATATGAATACTTTAATATCATCAAAATATGCTACTCAGAATATAAATATAATCTGAAAACAAACAATCCACACTATGCACTCTAAACTACACTAAAATCCTATAAATAAACTAATACAAAATACCCAACTTAATAGCGTTCAACACAGTTGAAATATGTCGATGAAATTACACCTGGAGACCCTTGAAACCATTATCCTCTAGACTCAATCCCATTGGTTTACAACCCTTAGAGATATTTTATTTATTGTTTTACTAGCCTCTAAAGAAAAGCAAACGCTCAGCCAAAATTTGCAACAAGAATACCCTAAAATGAAACCCAAATTCATGTTTTATTGAAAAATCTTCAATTTCCAAATTAGGAACCCAAAAATCATGACCAAGGAGAGATGGAAATCAAGTAATGTGCAACTAAATCCAAATGATTTATTATATATCTCTGTTGAAATGCGCACAAGACAAATGAGAGGTGGGGTAAATTAGTTGTATCGAATCCTTTTCTTATAAACTTAATCAATTCCACATTAACTTCAATCTATTATTAAGTATGAACATGAAATGAAAATAATATGGAAACAACACCAGAGACACCAAATTTACATGGAAAACCTAATAAGGGAATACCATGTTGAGGATTAAATCACAATATAGTAGAATGTAAAACTGGATACATAGGCTCACTGCTTGATGGCTCACTACCCAAATACAAAGGCTCACTACCTAGATCAAGGGCTCACTGCCTTAGGACTCACTATCTATAAAAAGGGAGGCTCACTACCTATATAAGATTCAAAGAAATAGATAATGATCCACCACTAGAAGTTACACACACTTCACAACTTGATCAAAGTACAATGAAGTATTTTTGCCTCAATTCGCTCTTCCATAATAGATACTTTTTGCACTTGTTCACACAATTTTCTCTTGCTTGAATCGAATGATGGATGAATATTAAATTTCCTACAAATCAACTTGATTTTATACCATCTTCAACCTTAGAAGCATTCTCTAAGGTCGGCTTATACAATTTCATTTTACAAATTCAAACTAGGTCGGCTGCTCAACATTCCTGCGGTGGATAAGAATGTGAGAGGACCAAATACATATTTAATTTAGGACCCAAAAAAAATCTTGGATCACACACATACTTCTACAATTCGATGTAAAAATCAAATGTAACGTGTAGATACTAGATTGGACAAACCTAATGAAAACACTGATGAAATTTGAAGTACACACATCACCAACAAGATAAACACACGCAGATTGCTCAACATGCTTTACCAGTCTTTTTACCATCTATGGGAACAACTTAGATACATTTGCAACAACTTCAAAAAACTTCATTTGTAGAGAACACTTCACTAGTTCAATCAAGACAACCAAAAAAACTCTAGAGAATGTCTTTTGGAGTTCCAAACCACAAGAAACTTTGTCTAAACATAGAAACCATCAAAAAGAATAATCTCCAAGATCTACAAGATCTGAGGCCAAATAATAGAAGATTGTAGAGCTTAAAAATTTCCCCCAGTCAATAACTAGATAAATCTAACAAACCAGTTCACACACTGATGAATGCAGTTTTTACTTTCCATCACATCAGAAGTTGAAACTTGAAATATAGAATCCATTTAAACTCAAAAATGCACCATCAAATCCACATGGACATTGGATCAATATAGAGAGAATGCAGGCTAGATAACTAGAGCACACTCAAAATATAGCTTCAACAAAACTTTCATTATTTATCAAATTTTCTCACAAGAACTTGGCAAATAATTTACTCAACTTGTAAAGTGTTGACACCAATGGGAACATTAATGAAAAAACCACCCAACACATCCATACTTGCAACAATATCCATATGGAATTACATCATTTTTTCTCATAAATACATCAGATAATATCAATGAACAACAACAACAAATCTGAAAAGTCTGGAGATGTTTGTTTCTATTTTAAACTGAAAATAGATGCAAATTGGGTATGATAAAAAATTCAACAAAAAGTTATCAAATAACACCGAAAGATGCAAAACTGATGTATAATGATATAAAAATGATAATAACATGAAAAATAAATAAATTTTCTGTCATAAACATCTGGTAATAAAAAAATATATCTGGAGCAAAATACCCAAAGAGATCCTTAATTGGAAGCCCAAAACTTAGCCGAAATTTATGCAATCTTCACACAAACTCACCCCAATCTTCATAAAAAGTTTATAACATAAAATTAAATATATGAATACTTTAATATCATAAAAATATGCTGCTCACAATAGAAATATAATCTGAAAATAAAAAATCCACACTATACACTCCAAACTATATCAAAATCCTATAAATAAACTAATAAAAAATACCCAACTGAAGAGCATTCAACACAATGGAAATATCTCGATGAAATTACACCTAGAGACACTTCAAACCTTTGTACTTGAGCCTCAATCCCCTTAGTTTACCAGCCTTAGAGATGTTTTATTTATCAGTTTACTAGCCTCTGAAGAACAGGAAATGCTTAGCCAAAATTTGCAACAAGAATCCCCTAAAATGAATTCCAAATTCATGTTTTATTGAAAAATATTCAATTTCCATGTTAGAAACCCAAAAATCATGACCAAGGAGAGATTTCCCTTTGCAGGAATGCATGTAAGATCTGGTGCCAATTGTCCATTGATTTCTTCCACTTCAATGCAAGCTACCACTTGTTCCAGCTTGTCATAAGCCACTAAATGTAAAAAAAAGAAAGAAGAAGATCCCATGCCCAAGTAGAGATAAATATTAATATAAAATATATTTGGTTATAAAATAATATTCTATTCATAACCAAGTCACCAAATATAATTTTATTTTCAAATCTATTGAGAGCTCCTGATTTGCTATTTTGGGCCTGCAAACTTGCTATTTTTAGTAAATTGTTATTTTTAGAAATTTTTTGAAAAGGGACATGAAACTATCCAGAAGGGTCACATTACACACATTAAGGGTAGAGCCATTGTCAAAAAGGGTTTGTTTTATCCCTGTTCTTTTATATTGAGCTATTATCATGAAAGCTTTATTTTGTTTTTGCACTTCTAAAGGAGGCCCGACTCACTTTGGTGGAAAAAATGTTAGTATTTATTCCTTGAATCATGTCTGCTATGTCATTCTGGTTTGCATTAGAGGGGACCAATTTTTTTTTAAGGCACTTTGAATCATTTTATGGTAGTGAGGGGATGCTTGAATAAGGTCCCATAATGATATCGTAGCAGGAGTATTATTTAGTTCTTTGACAAGATCATACTCCTTTCCACTTTGTATAGGAAAATGAGGAGGACCTCGTAAGATAGGGTTATGCAATGGGAATGATTCTAAAGGTGTTTTTCTTGATTGTATATTGTTTCTAGTGTTATATGTATGAGCAATAGTATTATGACTCGGCTGCTATGAGACATTATTCTTAGTGGGTAGAGGATAAGTTCAGGTTTGTTTTGAGTTTGTTGTTTGTGTAATGGTGGGTAAATAATTAGAAGATTCTTAGAATGTCCCACAGGGTATGCAGGAGGTCCAATAGTCAAAGGGGATTTAATGGACACTTGTGTATTCATAACCTCAACAATCTTTGTTTGATGTATTTCTAATAAAGGTCAATCTAGAATCACCTGTTCACCATTATCTAAGGAAGACAAAATGTTATAATTTTCTTGCACCATGATATCATCTCTAGGAGCAAAGTTTATAGGAGAACTACAAACCAAATGTTCTTGAAAAGGGTGATCCCACAATACTGGTTTACAATTTTTGGCCAAACTAGACATTGAACTAATTTTTTTTAACTAAATCTTCACTTTCGGGCACCTATAGTGGCTAAACCATGAGGAATTTGAAGATGATGCGAACTATTGATTTGTGAAATTTTGTATGTAGATTCTAAATATTATTTTTTGAAAAAATTTGGAATCAGATTGCACTTATTTTTCCATCTCCATGAAAAACTAGTTTTTATCAGTAAACACTATTTTTAAGGAGTGATGCTCATCGCATATGACATAATTTTTTTCTATGTGTTGGGTCTCAAAAATGTAGGTTTGAACCATGAGAGGTTGACAAGCTCTCACAACGGTTTTGGCCAACGTACAAGGCCAATGGACACAATTGAACCTTATGATCTTTAGGCTCTGCTAGACCAAGGTGTGTCTACCTATGTGAATGATGTAGATTTAAAATGTATTTCCCTATTTGAGCAATCTATTCACAATGGTAAATAGAAGTGAATAGATGAAAATCACTAGAACTATGCCTACTCGTACTACACAAAAGAAAGGATTTTGAATAAGTTGTTTATATGAAATCTATTCCCTAAGTTGTGATAGATCAATGCCTTCTATCCACATGGGCAATGGAGTCAAAAATTAAAATGATATGTGTTTCCCTCTTCGGCTTAACTCTAATTGGTAGGAACTTTGAAAATGAAACTATATGACTAGCATAAAACCTCATTAATTTATGACTTGCATAAATTGTGCTAGAAAATTTATTTATCAAGTTATTCTTTAATTACCCAAATGAAATCCTTAAATTACTATGACTTATTAAAAGGATTTAAATTTGACTTAAAGACACCAATCAACTAAATCACACAAAATGGGAATACACTTTTATAAATCAAAGATATACTGGATATGCTGATTTAAATGATTAAAAGAACTCAAGTTGGAGACAACCAAAATAAAGAATATGAATTAATATAACAAAACAACTGAACACCAAAAGGAATTGCACTAGTTTATAAACATCTTCTCCATTGATTCTGTTTCAAGAAAAATCTTTCATTATTTACATTCCTAGTTAGAAGAATCTAATTCCTACCAACCCCTATCCCCAATTTTCTCTCTGATCTTCAATACATTTATTCAATAAAATCGAAGAGTGATGACTCTTCATTTACCCGTTATAACCATTTGCATTCTCTAACAGAAAACAAAATATTTAATTGAGTTACCTTATCGGCAAATTAAATATTTTTTACATAGTTCTCAGTTTTCATTTTATTTTATTCCTTAACCTCTTTTTACATTTCATCTCCCAAGGCTTCCTTTTATTTTACCACTCTGAAGCTTTCTTTACTGCTTCACCACTACTTTTGACCTTTCCACCCTCGGTTGCATGGTGATTGGCTTTCATTGTCATCTCTCACCATCAACCACCTTATCACGGCCTACATCTCTTCTCCTTGCAGTTGTGCGGTGATCGACTGCTCCACGCTTTTCTCATCCCACCACTCTATTGCGGCCAGTGTTTTGTCTTCCCATGATGTCATGATGCTTTGACTTTGACTACCACACCACCATGGTCTCCATTTTGACTACTAGCAGTACTGTGGTAAAAAATTTTGTTACCTTCATCATCCACCTCGTTACCGTGCCCTTCATTTTGTTGTCCCACGGTATAGTGGTGACTAACAATGACCGCTATCCTCCCGACCACTGAGTTACTGCGATCTCCTTTCTGACCCTATGTGGTTGCATGGTAACTACTCCAAATGTCGCCTCGCTACCTACTAACGGCCTACCATGCTACCGCGGCCTGCTTTCTAACTGACCGTGGTGTAGCAACAACTGTTTTGTTTGTCGCCCCACTCACTGCTAACTGTTTACCGCGGTGTTGTGGTGTATGTGCCAACCACCATAGTGTAGCAGTAACAGTTACTTTGAATGTGCCTAACCGTCACCCCTATACCATGAGCCACTTTGCAAAAGGTCGTGATAGAGTGGTGAAGTATATGAAGGGTAAACGGTGTTAGTAAAAAGGTATTTTAGCTTTATAAAATGTGGTGAATTGAATTTTTTATGAAAATATAATGAAAATAATGGGTTTCAGTGGGCAAAGACCGTAGGATTTTAATGGAAAATTTGGGTTCTAATAGTAGCTCCTTTTGGGGATGAGTGATTTTGCAAATCACTACAAGAATCCAAAATGCTACTGGGAGAGCAGACTAAGCAAAGGATGGAAAAAAGAGAGCAAAGGAAAATGGAGGGAATGAAATGATGAATGAGATGGAAGATGGAGCATGGAAACCCTACACTACTGTACCTAGAAAGAAAACAAATGTTTTCAATAAGGAACTTTTGAGAATGTTCATGTACTGGCAAACCCAGACCCTTCAAAATTTCCTAAAAAATTGTGCATGGAAAAGAATGTTTAAAGAGACTTTTAGGAATTGTCCATGCACTGGAAATCCTTAATCCTCTGTGTCTGCTATGGCTTGAAAATAAAACCATAAGGATGGCCCCAAGCCACCCAAAAGAAAAACCTGCACATTCCTTTGTCATAGACTTTGTTCTGATTAGAGTTCATTAGGTTTCTTTTGAAGCTATCCATTCCATCTACCCTGTTACATGTACTGTCATTGAAAAACTTCAGGAAATCATTGTGTTCAACCTGACCCATATTCATTTCATCACTCTGTTGTTCATAATATGATAATTCTTTATCACCCTCTTCACACAAAGTGTATCTGCAGTCAACAAAACATTCATAAGTTTTCCCATTATCATATGTTACTGAATGATATGGCATCTGTACTGAGACTTGAAAATCTAAATGCTTCTCATGGAAATCATTTTTTTTTGTCTCATCAACATCTTCTAAAACAATCAAATCAAAACTACTTTCCATTTTTATTCTATCACCAGTCGACATTAACACAGACTTTTGATCCATACAGTCATCCTTATACATACTTGAATCAACAAATGTTGAACACTCATCATCGTGCAAACCAACATCTTTCTCTTGTAGGAAAAAATTATTCAAATCACATACCTCTTCTTGGACAAACATGGATCTTTGATCAGAGTCAAAGAATTCCTCATCACTGTGAGAGATGCACATGGGTTCATATGAATTGCTACACATAGTACCTTCACTGTCAAAGAAGATATAGGTTGGAGTCAAAACTCTGGAATCATTTTTATGTGCATACTTTTGGTATTCAAGAGTTAACAAGTTTGAAACATGCTCATTGCTCAGTGAACATGTTTCTGCTTCCATATCTTCTACTTTTTATTCCTCTTCTTGATCTCCATAAGAACTGCAAGAATCACCTTGTTGCAGATCAAAATTCACAAGTTCATCTTCACAATTTGAATCATAATTTGTTATGCAGGAGAAACTATCCATATCTTCACTATTGGATGGCATGGTACCTTCTTCAGTGTCATCTTCAGAAGCATTATCCACATACCTCATCCCAAGTATGGAATCAATAATTTTATTCAACGCATCAAAGGCACACTGTTTTGATGATTCTTACCAATAAACTAATTCAGGCTCTGATGCTCTTAGAAGTTGTGCAACAAATATGTGTCTTGTAGGCCTACAATGACAAGGTAATTGCATACAAAGCTCTACCATCTTGTTGTATAAAGAACTCACAGATTCTGCCTTATATCTCCTTATGTCAAAAAAGGCATCCACAAGATTTTTACCTCTCCTTTGAGTTTGAATATACTCATCAAAAATGTTTTGCTATGAATAGAGTACATTACCTTTATTGCTAAAGTTCTCAGTTGCATCATGGGGAATTTGTGGTGTCCAAGATCTACTAGAATTTGTGTATTCATTCTCACTACATGATGAACTATTTGGTGATGTATTTGGAACACTTTTGACTCCCAATTGCAGCAATTGTTGGTTCACTTGTAGTATTTTTTGTTTCCATTGTAGTTTTTGTTTTTCCAATTCTTTCAACTCTTTTATTGACTATTTTCTTCTTTCTTCTTTTGACATCTTGACAAAATGTGACTATTCCACAATATCCATGAATTATTTATCAAATCTCAAACATAGTCACCACCTACTTCTCCCAAAAGTAGGAAAATGAAATGGATTTTGATATTTTATTGTTTGCCCCAATAGAATTTCCTATGAACTCAAGTGAATATTTTTTTTTGAAGTTGAATCTATAAATGGAAAGGCTTAGAAAATCTTCCAGAATAGTCCCCAGCAGAGTCGCTAAACTGTTGGTTGTGTGACTCAAATGGGGAGTTGTAAACTACACAATTATGATTTTCAAGATGAAGATTGTGTGAAACTTGTATGAATCTATATGGAAAGGATGCCTACCACTAGAGTTTTCTCAAGTTATCTCCAACAAATTAACCAAACTGTTGGGTCTCAAAAATGCAGGTTTGAACCACGACAAGCTGCCAAGCTCTGACAACGCTTTTGGCCAACATACAAGGACAATTGACGCAATTGAACCTTCCTACTATTTAGGCTCTAGTAGACCAAGGCAGGCATACCTATGTGAATGATGGAGATTTAAAATGTATTTCCATGTTTGAGAAATCTATTCACAATGGAAAATGGAAGTGAATAGATGAAAATCACTACAACTGTGCCTACTCCTACTGCAAAAAAGAAAGGATTTTGAATAAGTTGTTTATATGAAATCTGTTCCTTGAGTTGTGATAGATCATTGCCTTCTATCCACATGGGCAATGGAGTCAAAAATTAAAATGATATGTGTTTCCCTCTTCAACTTAACTCTAGTTGTTAGGCACTTTCAAAATGAAACTATATGACTGGCATAAAACTTCATTAATTTATGACTTGCATAAATTGTGCTGGAAAATTTCTTTATCAGGTTATTCTTTAATTATCCAAAAGAAATCCTTAAATTACTGTGACTTATTAAAAGGATTTAAATCTGACTTGTAGACACGAATCAACTAAATCACACAAAATGGGAATACACTTTGATAAATCAGAGATATACTTGATATGCTGATTTAAATGATTAAAAGAACTCAAGTTGGAGACAATCAAAATAAAGAATATGAATTAATATAACACAACTATTGAACACCAAAAGGAATTGCACCAGTTTATAAACATTTTCTTCGTTGATTCCTTTTCAAGAAAAATCTGTCATTATTTACATTCCTAGTCAAAAAAATATAACTCCTATCAACCCCTGTCCCCACTTTTCTCTCTGATCTTCAATACATTTATACAATAAAATCAAAGAGTCATGGCTCTTCATTTAACCGTTATAAACATTTGCATTCTCTGACAGGCAATAAAATATTTAATTGAGTTGCCTTATCGACAAATTAAATATTTTTTACATAGTTTTGTGTTTTCATATTATTTTATTCCTTAACCACTCTTTACATTTCATCTCATGAGGCTTCCTTTTATTTTACCGCTCTGAAGCTTTATTTAACACTTCATTGCTACATTTGACCTTTCCACTCGCGGTTGCATGGTGACTGACTTTCACTATCATCTCTCACCGTCAACTGCGTTACCATGGTCTGCATGTATTCTCCTTGTAGTTGCGTGGTGACTAACTGCTCCACGCTTTCCTCATCCCACCACTCTACCGCAGCCAATGTTTTGTCTTCCCACGGTACCGCGATGCTTTGAATTTATCTACTGTGCCACTGCGGTCTCTGTTTTGACTACCAACAGTACTACAGTAACAATTGTTGTTACCTTCACCATCCACTGCATTACCATACCCTTTATTTTGTTGTCCTGCAATATAGCAGTGACTAACACTAACCCCTATCCTCCTGACCACCGCGTTACCATAGTCTCCTTTCTAACCCTTCTCAGTTGCATAGTAACTACTCCAACTGCTGCCTCACTACCTACTAATCACCTACCGTGGCACCGTGGCCTGTTTTCTGACTGACCACGGTGTAGTGGTAACTGTTCATCTGCTGCCCCACTCACTACTAATTGTTTACCGTGGCACTGCGGTGTATGTTCCAACCACCCATGATGCAGTGGTAATAGTCACTTTAACTATTCCTAATCGTCACCGCTATATCGCTATCCACTTTGCAAAAGGTCGTGGTAGAGTGGTGATGGCTATGAAGGGTAAATGCTGGCTGTAAAAAGGTATTTTATATTTATAAAAGGTGGTGAAAAGAACTTTTTTATGAAAAGATAATAAAAATAATGGGTTTCAGTGGGCAAAGACCTTAGGATTTTGATAGAAAATTTGGGTTCTAACACTATGAAGGATAAAATTCTATTTTTTTCGAATTTAGATTTGTCACTATGATATCTAATTAGTTCATTTGGTTTCATAGTGTTTTATTGAATATTTTTTCCTTAATCAAGTTTTGAAGTCAAACTAATTACAACTCAAACATAGGTGGATTGTATACAACATAACTTTTTTTGTATGTATCAAATTTTTTTATTTATTTTTACTAGATCAAGGACATCAATACCTACCTTGAACACATTTTTCAATTTTTTTTTTTGAGAATGTACTATTTTTCCACATGTGTAGAACAAAGAGCTTGATTTTCGGTGAAAAACCTATATTTAATCAAACTAAAAAAACAAATACGTAATAGAACTGAAATATACTAAAATTATATTTGATTGATAGTTTTTTTTTTAGGACAACCATCATCTTGTTGGGTTTGTGAAGTCTCCTCCATTTTCATCCTCAACCTGAGCTTCGAAGGGAAATTGTTTGTAGAAATTTATTACAAGAGGGAGAGAAGAGGGAAAAATGGAGGTTCAAGCAAACCCCCCTTTGAGTGAACCACCCTTGACCTTTTGAGTGAATGGGGGCTTGCTCAAAGGGGGGTTTGAGTGAACAACCCTTTTTTCAAAAATTCTCTTTTTTTTTTGTTTTTGACAATGTGCAAAAAGTGGGTCCGACCATTTAATATGGTTCACTTGAATGGGGGTCTGAGCAAACCCCTCTTGGTTCCACTCAGAATTCTAGTTCATGTGAACCCCCTAGAATCAAAACATTTCTTCATGCGGGCATTTTTGAAAATTTCCTTCCTCAACCAAATTGTAAACTAGTTTTGTGGGATCACCCACATTCAAAGGTTGGTTCTTCTAAAATGACTTCATCATAGGTAGGGGAATGATCATGGGTTGAATTATCTATTTCATCAATGGTGTTATTCTCTTGTTCCATAATATTTTCCCTAGGGGAAGAGAGACACATAATATTCTCATGATCTTCATATATTGTAATTTATAGCATCAAAGTATCTTCTTCACAACTAGGAGAGATACTAGTCAGGAGGAGAACAAATGTGACTATCATGATCATCCATAATTTCATTCCTTTATCCCATAATGTCTTCGAAATTAGTGGGAGGATCATAAAGAGGATTGTTACAGACCTGAAATATTTTATCATCTAACAGTAACATATCCTCATCATCTATAATCTCATCCTCTTCCACTAAAACATTCTCACAAGAAAATTGAGAATGGAGGCTAGGTAAGGTGATGTTTAGAAATGTTTCTATGATGTCATCCTCTTGTGCTATAATATCTTCCAATGTAGGAGAGTTAATAAGAGAGGAGATTTCAACAATGTCATGATTCTCAATGAGTGAATCTTCTAACACTGAAATACCTTTGTCACATGTAGGAGAGGTAGTAGGAGAAGAGAAACTAAGATCATCAAGATTTTCTATATCTTCATCTTCTTTTTTCACATCATTCCCACAAATAGGAGAGATAAGAGGGGGTGTAGGTTTAAGGAAAATGTCAACAATTTCACTCTCTTGCACTAAGAGACTCTCATAACTAGGGAATGGATGACTAACAAGCTTATTGACTAAATTTTTCTTTGCGAACTTAAAAAATATTGAAACTAACATTTGTGCCAACTCAAAATGCAATGTAAAGACCTAGAATGAAATGAAATTTTCAGATTTCAAACAAGGTAATTTAATTATTACACTATGCAATGATCTGAAAATGAAATGTTGGAAATGAAAATTTGGAATTAAGTAATGCATTATTTAATGAACAACTTTAAGTGAGATTTAGTGAAATGCATGTAACAAAAACTCAACCAGCTAAAATAGATAACCAATGGCAGCAAATTGAAGTGTGAAAACAAGGTTTTAAATGCTATTAAATGCAGTTTTAGATGTGCATTGGGAATAAATTTCCCAGATGGGCATATGAGTCCCCCTGAGGGTTTTCTTCAAAAATTTCTACAAATTTTAAGTGATTTTTATGATTTTTAGTATTTATTATTTTTAAACTAAATGCATAAGTAGTTTTCAAATAATTTTTGATGATTTGAGATGCAAAAATGCAACCTATATGCACATTCACTAATGCAAACCCTAATGTAAAGTAAATGCAAGCTAGATGTAGGATGATGATGAAATCCAAATCAGAAAATGAAATGTTCTAAGTGCAAGTTCACCAAAATGTGGAAAACAAAAATAGTACTCCCCACCTTTGAGGAATAGAGAATAAGGATAGTGTTTCTATTTCACACTTGCTACACTCAAGGACACCTTAGAGATCTAAATAAAATGAAGAATGGGGGAAGAGAATTGACAATAGGGTATCCTAGGTTATGTTTAGAGATTAATGAGGGGTTCACCATCAAGCTAGGTCTTGGAAAAATGTATGAAATGCAAGATCTAATGATTGAAATTAATGATGCAAGAAACTTCACTAAATGAATTGTAAATGCAAATAAATTAGAATGATCAACTGTAAAACTACAAAGGAGAACCTAAAAACCTAAGAGAGCTTGAATGGAGACCTAAAATATTGAATAACCTAAAATTTGGGCCTATTGGGTCTCATTTGCTAGTGTGGGTGTACCAGTCCCGGATTTGGGTTTTTGTACAGGAACTGGTTTCAAGAAAAAAGGGTATCTGAAACTACAAAATTATGAAAAAATTACCTAAACTGGGACTCATATGCCATGACCAGTGTATGAGTCCAATGAGGGTTTTCTAGAACTTCAAAGTTTGAACTTGATCTTCAAATTTTTCTCCTTTTGTTCCATTTTGTTCTAGATCTAAAACCCCGATTTCGGGCCTATAGATGACCTTTTAGTGAAGATTACAACCTTACAAATGAGGAGACAATTCCAAAAACTTTCTCCAAGCTTGTAACCTAATCTTCAATGATCCTTCATGCTCCAAGAAACCTATATCTATAATCACACATGTAAAGAGGAGAAAAAATTGTTGACTGTTACTGAATAGGGGTTCACCTTGGTCAAACCCCATTTACGTAATTAAACGAAATGATGAAACGATGAAACAAGGATATGAAACATGAAACATAGGACATGAAACATGAAAAATTATACCTTGAATGATGCCTTGTAAATTTTTTCTTGTAAATCTACAACTCAACATGAAATGGCCATGAAGGATGTAGATCTTGATCTTGACAATAGGTGTATAAAAATGCTTCATATTGGATCTTTAATGCTACATAAAAACACTAGCTCAATAACATGTTTGATGCTTGATAACCTTGACATGATGGTGGATCTTGGGTTGTTGCAATAATTGATCTAGAATTCTTCCCTTGAATGCTTTAAAATTGGCCTTGAATGCTCTCTTGAAGATCTTGTAAAATCTTGGAATGCTTAAGTCTCGAGTGCTTGACTTAGTATCGTGAATGATTAATGAAATAATGATTTGAGAGCTCATTTATGTAGGAAATATATTTAATATACTATTAATTAGATCCCACGGGTCCACATACATGAAATTTGAAATTAAAAGCTAGTTTTTCTCACTCAAAACATTAAAAATAGGCCAAATGGGACTCATATGCCACTTGTAGCATATGGGTCCCACCTAGATGGGAATCATACACCCAAGGTGGCATATGGATCTTATAGGTCCTATTTGAAGAGAGAGAATATTAGGGAGTGAAGAGATTAAGTTTATATGTTGATCTTGTTAGGATTTTGATTGAAATATGCATTGGTATGCACAATATAGGGTATTAGGGGCCTACTAATGATAATATTAAGGTAAAAAATGCAAGAGGACCAAAAATATAATGTAAAAGTGTAAGTAAATACACTTTATAACATAAAATTAAGGAAAAAAGTGGGTCTATTTAGCTTAAAAGGGCCCTAAATCCCACGTGAATGTGTACCACACATTACAACACTATATTAGGTCCATTTAATTTACAAGCCTCCTAAATGTAATATGAAGGTACAAATAAATATACTTTACTCCACTAAATTAGGATAAAGTTAGGTTTATTTAGCTTAACATAGTTGTGAATGGATTAAAGGTGACATTAGGCTCATTTTACCATTAATTATTCCAAAATTAGGTGAATAATTTTTCCATCAATACAAATCCTATCTCCTAGAGAACTAATTTCTGAGCCATAAATAACACAAATGCTGAAGGAGAAAATAAAACCCATAATCCAACTTGCCTCTCCACCTCTATAAGATAAGTTAATATGAGTTCCCTATCCATTAGAAAAAATACTCTCCAACATACCAATATTCCACCTCAATTTTAGCTGCAAGGGATAAAACCTATTGAGGAAGCATGAGAAACCCACCACACCCTTAGAACCCTTCTCCACCTGCATCAGAGAGGTCTCCACCTCAAAAGGAGAGGACTCAAACTCAGTAGGAGACACCATTTGCAGAGCTAGGAAGATTACAAGCACTGCAATAAAGAGAATACACCTAAAGTAACCATGGGCAATACAAGCACCTTGGCCTTCATCAAGAACTTTGAAAAGAAACTCCACCAAAAGAGAAATTCTCAACAATAGGGAGTCCACAAAACCCTTGAGGACCATCCAAAAACAAGCCACAAAAGGAATAATAATTCAAAAAAGGATGACCTTAAAGGCTTCCTCATATAACATGTTCAACTTATCCAAAATATCTTTAAAAATAGCTCCAACTAGAGACAAACCAACCACCACCTCAGATAAGGTAGCCCAAATAATCTCAACACCTCGAACCTTTAGAGGAAAAAATGTAGAGTAACAAACATAAATGTTGTAGAATGTATAATCCTCAAGTAAACCATGCTTGATAGCTCTAGAGCAAGAAACTATCATCTTGGAAGTAGGGCATAGCCCCAACCACTACTACAAATACTTCCAAAAGAAGCCCACTATCACCACACATATAGTGATAGTAAATATTCTTGAATCTTCAGTAAGAGGGCACCTCCAATAGAGCCTAAGCTCCAAAGGCATTAAGGAAGGAACCAAAGAGACATACAAAAGTCCATCAAAATAAGCTTTCGAGAGACCAATATTAGATTAAAAAAAAGTATCTTTGAAACCCATAAAAGCTAGAATGTGTGGCTTCAAGACAATAAAACAAGAGAATAAATACCCCAATGCGAACAAAGAAATGTAAAGCATTAAAAACCCATAAATAATAACTTGTCCAATATCCATAAAAAGGACAAAACAAGATAAATGCATGAATTGGATAAGGGCATTGTCGAGAAAGAAGATAAATGAGATGGAAACATAGAACCAAAGAAATGCAAAAAATAGGTGCATGAAAGGGAAGATAACCCTAAAGGGCCACAAGGGTGTGATAGAAACTTTAATACCGAAATACACTAGAGGTCAAGAGATTTGATTAACATGAAATCCATAGTGGTAGGGATGAACACCACTACTGATCTAACAATAAAATTCAAAGAGGCAAGAAAGTTCCAACACCTACCCACTTGGCAATAAACAAACTAAGAACATAAAATAGAACCATTGAGGCCATAGCCTTTTTCATAACAAATACTCTCCCCAAGCTCACAAGAAAACCCACAAACACACACACAAGAATCCACATCAAAGCCAAGGACCGACAAGAAAATCAAACTAGAAGACACCAAATTTTAGTCTCACACAGGTAGGAGAGGTAGATAAGGTCAACTCTACAATGGTCCCATCCTCCTGAAACACAATGATGAATCCCCCTGAAACAAGTACTAGAAAAGGGAAATAACCTGATTGACACAGAATCGCATGGCATAATAGAGATAGAAAAATCAAGAGAAAAGAAAAGGAGAGGCCAAGAGAACCTCCCCAAATCATCCAATAGGATGAATCACTAACACAAGACACTAAATAACCAATGAAAACCATCTTCATTAGAATCGGCATTGCCATCACCTCCCCCTTCAGAAGAATTCAAAAAACATGACCCAATCCCTTTCCATCTAAGAGCCATCTCTAGTCGCAACAAGACTCAAAAATGTTATTCATGGCTTTCACTTTATTAACCTCTGGTCCCTACATTCAATTAGAGATAACTTATTGAATCTCCAATAGAAATTTGAAAGTGCAAAATTTGTACCATTTGATATGCTATTATTCAACCCAAAATTTCTCATTTTCCAATGGCACCAAACCCTACTATTGGTTAACAAAACATAACCTAACTAGAACGAATAGGTGGAGAAGAGAGGTTGTGTTGCTTGTAGCAACCTACACAACCTTTATAGAGGTTTTAATACACTTGTTGCAAAGAAAAATATTTAGTTCTACCTAAAGAAAACTATGCTACAAGTGCAACAGTCAATAGATAGAGGAACAAAATCCTATGCTATAGGAATGTAAATCCTATGTTATAGGGGTTTTAAAACACATCACCAATCACTAGATTTAACCTAGATACTCACAAAAGAGAAAAATAACATATAGAGAAACAAGCTCATGAGAAATTTGTCATTTAAAAGAAAAACACACATTACAAAAAAGAAGGTAATTAAAAAAGATAATATTTTATTTCATTAAAATTAGGAATGTAATCATTTAAACACATCTAATTTCCCTCTAAAATACTAGGTATAGTCTTAAAAATTGCACACCCATTCAATTTCACATTACATAACACCTTGTCCTCAATATGAAAGAAAATTGTTTTATTTATAACACGATGATATTATAATATTTATTTACAAGTAAAATTATCTCATTCTTGGTTCTTTAGGTTTGATTTTCTTGGATGTAAGTACTACAAGTAGATGTCTACATGAAAAATTGGCGTCTCATCAAAATTTGTGATTTAAATGAATGTTGCAGCCTTAATTTTTGAGAAACTTGCAATGTAACACTACCTTTTGGTAGTCATGATATGTAGAGGCACCTAATACTTTCCACTTTTAAAAAAATCTCTTTGGAAAAAGAAGGAATCTTATTCATTCAAAGATACACAATTAATTTTTGTCTCTACAACTCTTAAAGATCTTGAAAAGCTTAGAGCATACAACATACTTCTAGTTATTGCATGTCATCCTTTTCATTGTAGGACTAAAACAGTCAATCTAGTGATAACTTTAGAATCATCTTGAGATTCAGTGGTAGCTTCTAGGAGGATATATTTTCTTATATTGATTGTTTCACTCTCAGTTTGGTTAATATTATGAGCAAGCATTTTGAATATCGCAAATATCATCATACTATAGTTAATCTCTTCTATATTACTAGAATTGCATTTTTCTTAGATAAATGTGTTATCATCTATTATTATCATTTTCATTTATTGAAGTCCTACCCAACTTTCCATGAATACCACAAGACCATAAATGGGGGTTTGACTATGGCAAGCCACTAAAACTACCACCACAAAATTTCTTGTTTTCCTTCCTTGTGTGTATGTTTTGAAGAATTTGTTTCTGATCAAGGTGATATAAGTTTTATCACATTCTATAACTATTATTTTTTATCATATGGGACAACAATGCATAATAAAAAAATAACCTATACCACCTAAACATAATATTTTTTTTGTTATTAAGTTAAAATATTTTGGGCAAAGGAAGATATATTCACCAATAGCTTACAATTGGATGTTGTGCTAGAAGTATTATATATAATTTCATTTCTAGTTGTAAAATATTGTAAAACTAGTTATTGAGATTGTCAAGAGATCAACTAGTTCACCCAAATGAAATAGAAAATAGTTCTCATAGAAAAGAAAATTTTAAGAACCAAAATTTCTCCCTTACATTCTGGTGAACTTGACCTTTTATGTATTTTATTTTGAAATTTATAGAAAATATCAAATATATTTTCAATTAATTTACATTAATCTTATTTTTTCTCTTATCATGTGTAAATTAGATAGATTGAGTGTTGTAATAATTTTAGGAGTCTTACAACCTAAACTATTTCTTCAAGTGATATAGGGGTAAAAGAAAAGACACGTGTCACACTTTTGGCCAACTAAATAGTTCCAAGCGAAATAGTTTTGAGATAAACAGTTACATTCGAAACAATTTCACCCAAAACCATGTGGCCTATATGTGGCACATAGAGTTTTGGGCGAAACCCTTTTTCTTGCAACATTTTTAAATTTTATTTTTTCCCTTTTTCTCTTTGAAATGTGACTTATTTTATGTGTTTCGATCAAAAACCTTTTTATTGAAACTATCTATGTGGCATCCTAGTTGGCAACCAACTCAACCATTTTCAATATTTTTTAAAAATTTAAACTTCAAATAAATATTTCATCAGTTAGAATAATTTTGAAGAAAAAAGAAAAATACCCTTTTGTAGACCTCAGAGTGGTGAATCAACATTTGTATTTTTTATATTCTGATTAGTTTTAATATAGTTTAAAAAAAAATAATGCTAGGTTGTTAAAGTTGAAAAATAAGCTGATTAGAAATTAAAAAAATAGTAAAACATATTAGAAAAATGAAAAACATATGGTTCACTAGAGGAGAGAATCCTTTTCAAAAGGGTATAATTTGTTTTTTAAAAAGGATAAAAAGAGTAGACAATAGTTTATGTCAAATTAAAATTATAAAATTCTAGTTCAATAAGTATTTTTTCATGCACTAGATATCGAAGTTGCCTATTTCGAGAAAAAAATTAGGGAAAAATAAAGTTTTTCTATTTGATTCTTGACATCAACTAAACACCACTTTTCCTTGAAATTTTTTAGCATTTCAAAATTTCTCTTAAATTGATAAAAAAATAATCAAAACAATTTTAAAATAATTTAAAAAATTGCATGAATAAAGCTCACCAAGAGTTCTACATTTCATTAGTTTACATCATTTTGAAATTCAAAACATAAAGACTACTTTTATGGAGTCAAAGTTGAGAATTTTTTTTGGTGTTGTCTGATTCCTTTATAAAGTGTGATACATTTTTTTACTTTTACCCATACTCAAAAGAAGCATTAGACACTTAAACTTGTCTCATTGAAAACCTCTTACTAGTCCTCTTAGAAGTTAACCAAGTTTTATAGAAGAGCAATATTTAACAAGGCTATGTACTAAATATTCCTCAAAAAATTTAGATTCATATCCCTCCTTAATAATTGGTTCTCCTCTTGCTATCTATCGTGATGCTCCTCTTAGAATTTCCTTTGCAAAAATTCAAAATCTCGAGGATAAGTTAAGATATTTTCAAACTATTCTATCTAATGATTCTTACACTCATGGTGTTTCTATTATTGATAATGTTTGTAATACATCAATTGATGATTATAAAGGACTTTATTTTCTTACGGTAGTGGTGCACATTGTTCAAAATGATATCCCTTCTTATGCATCCATCTTAGAAAAATGGGAGATACACAATATAATATCACTGGTAGACAATTATATATTTTGATCCCAAGAGCTACTACTCATATGGTGAGTACATCACCTATTAAATGAATTGTTCCTTCTAGTGGTTTATTATTGGATGTTGCTCCAATTTTTTCTTTTGGTTATTTGGTAACATTTCTAGTGCTTTTGAGCCTTTTTTTTTTCTCTACCAACATATTTTTACATCTTAGCATGTGTTTACTACACCATCCACAAATGATTATACAATTCATACTTCTACTATGCTAATATCAACTACTGTAATAAATCTTATGCTTGATATCATTCTATAGATTTTTTTTTTGAAATAACGAAAAAATGGAATTATTTTATTTCGTATGGTTTAGGACATAGATCAAGCCCACTTCACAATTGTTTTATGAAGGGAAACCTTAGAGATCTGAATGCAAATGAGAAAGAGATCTTGAAATAGGGTTGTCCTAAGGTCTGATTGTAATCTAATGAGGGGTTCACCACCAAGATAAGGCTTTGAAAAATAAATTCAATGAAAATCAAAATGCTTAAACCTAGTATGATGCAATCTATCACTAAATGACCTAAAAATGCATACAAAACATAACAAAAAGTTGCAAGATGAAATGTATGCACCTAGAAATCTGAAGGAGACTAGATGATGGCTTGGAATGCTGAAAATACTAATTTTAAATCCTACTAGGATTGATATGCCCATTAGGGAGATTTAGTTCCAGAACTAGGTTTATGTGTAGAAACAAAAATTTGGCAAATGGGTGTCTGAAACTATAAAAACCTAGAAAATGACCTAAATAGGGATTCATATGCCCAAATTGGCTTAAAAGTCTAGTTAGGGTTTTTTGAATCTTCAAAGTCTGAATTTAGTCTTCAATGTCTTCTTCGTACTTCCCAATTGATTTTTGGGTCCGAAACCCTAATTTGTAACCTATATAAGTCTTCCAACTATCTCAAATGAAAGGTGACAGCTTTGACAACTTTTGATCACTTTGAAAACTATCTCCAAACTTTCTCTTCAATGTGTCTTGAACCTAGAACTTCAAATAACACACTAAAGAGAGGGATTTTTTTTTTTTGTTATTGGATAGGGGTTTGCCTTAGTCAAACCCCATTTTGGTAATCAAACCTTGAATTGAAATGAAATAGGAATGGAGAATGATGAATGAAAAAATAATGATGTTGCAAATCACCAAACCCTAGCAATAAGAGGTTGCGAACTTGTATAAAGTGGCTCCAATGGATGTGGATCTTGACTCTTTCTTGAATAGGATAGATCTTGAATGGAATGCTAGCTTGAATTATAAAACCCCTAGATCACAATTATTAGCTTCAAAACAAACATGATGCATGAAGAATGCTCTAAAACACTTGATAATCTACCCTTGAATACTCTTGAATTATCTCGTGAACTCAAATTTTCTATAAGAATGCTCATTCAACTTGCTAGGTGAAAAATGAGTGAAACAAACTTGTAATTATACTTAATTATGCAAAAATTCCTTAAATTACAACTCTACAAGCTAACATCAGATCTAGGAGGATAAAATCCCACCAAGAATTTGAATTAATTTTGATTTTGGGCCACATGAGACTCATATTCCCAAGGTGGCATATGAGTCCCATTAGGCATAATGTATGGGACCAAATTCAAAAATTCTTAGAAAAGTGTAAATTCTAGATCAGGACTCAAAACCCTAAGTGCGACCCATATGCCCAAGGTAGCATAAGAGTCCTTGATTACCAAATCTAGGTGAAACAACCTAAAAACACCTAAATTATGATTGGATGCTCATTTGTGTTAGGATTATCCTCGAAAAGATGCATTAAATGAGACTCGTGGATGCAAAAGAAGGCCAATTAAAGCATAAAGAAGCCAACTTATTTAATAAAACCATAGAAAAGTGTGAAAGTGTGTTGCAACACTTTACAAGACTCCAAGTAAGGCACCAATAAGCTCATTTAGTTCAGAAGGTCCCAAGACCTAATGTGAACATGTTAGAAATATTACAACACTAAATCAAGGCCATGTTTGAGAGTACTTTTTTCGTCATTACATCTAGCCCCCACTTTAGTTAGAGGAGGACCTTGCTTCCAAATCACACTAAATTAAACCCATGCACATCAAGAGGGGTCCAAATGTACCAATTCTAGTAAGATAGGACAACGATGATCAAGAGGGTTCAACAAGCCCCCAAGACCAAGGTCCTTTGGTAAACCAACATTGGAAAAAAATAACACACATGAAAATGATATAAACAGCAATAAAAAAGCACAAGAATACACTACTAAATTCATAGAGAAAGAGAAACAAATGAAGGGTGTATCAATATTCAACCATTTTTCCAACACGATGTGGATCAGATCCAGGTTGTTTGTTTGAAAAAAGCATGTGTACTCTAAGGCAACATAAATCTGGGCTATCTATTGGGTGAGTAATCTAGGAAGGTGAGACACATACACTCATGGTTGGTATATGATCACATGCACATGTGAATGGCTAAGGGAAATTAATTCCTCAGTCGAGCTTCCTATGAAACCATACCAAAGTTATACCTCTTGATAACTTTGATAAGGCACCATGTAAAAAATGAACTTCGACCTTCATGATGTAAGGAAAGCTATGGTGTTTGCGTCTCATGAACAAAAAATATGGCTCTAGAGGCATGCAAGTGTATACAAGATGGCCATATGAGAAAAAATGCAAATGCAACAATAATGAACATTCAAAGGAGTCTTTCTTAGTTAATATAATTTCTTTAACTTAGGGAACATTATGCCTAATGTCTCCAAGAGAGGACCAATCAAAGAATAGAAGACTCACAACTTAGGGGATGTAGTGTGTTGCGTCAAACCAATAAGAGGAATATAATATCCTAAAATAGATCACACTCTTGAGGGAAATTACACCCAATGTCATCCACAAAGCAAACAAATCATCACATGAACCAAGAAGACTGCACCATGAATAATGAAAAAAGAAAAAAACAAAAGAATAGCACCAATGTATGCCCCCACTTTAAAGAAATTTCTAAACACCATGCTATGAGCAATTACTTTAAAGTAGAAAATTATAAATTATAACAATAAAGAGGACATGCTTGAGTTAACTTGGAAAGCCCTATGCCAAGTCATATGTTTCCAAATAAAGCTAGGTCATGCCAAAAGAAAGAGAAAAGGGGGTTTCCCCCAAAACAAAAATACATAAGTGATCTATTGATTTGGGGTCAATATGTTCTTGCTACAATGTTTTTAGAGAGCTCATAATTGTCATCATTCCCCAAACAGTCATAGAATTGGAAGAATGACACAAAGAGAGCGACATGAATATCTCGATGAACCTTTTAGGTCAACATGGAAGAGACATGAATGTCTCGATGCTTTGTGTCATCCCCAAAAGGAAAAAATAAGACAAAGAAAGGAGATAAAGGAAAATATTTTGGGTCAACATAGAAGAGACATGAATATCTCAATGCCTTGCATCCCCCAAAAGGAAAACACAGCACAAATGAAAGAGAAAAGGAAATTTAGTTTGGGTCAACATGGAAGAGACATGAATGTCTCAATGCCTTGCATCATCCCCAAAGGAAAAAGAAAGAAAAATGCAAGAGATAAAAGGAAAAGTGAAAAGATGTATGACATAGAGAAGAATGAAGGTACAAATAGAGGAATGTCACAAATAGAGAGAACATCTAACAAAACATCACAAGGGATCATATCACACACATGCAATCACACAAAAGAAAAATAAATAATGCAAAAGACTACTAAGGCACATGTGAGTCAACCTAAAGTAAGTCATCCACATCCCAATCATCTTCATTATATTCCAAAGATGGACAACTACCTAAAGGGATAATAGAAAGTTCCAAACTAGGGTCATTACCAATTTCAACACTCTTCCAAGGAGAATTGTGGTTTAAGCTCATGAATGAGGAAAATAATGTGTTCAATTCATTATGCACCTCCTCATCAATTTTAGTAATCTCCTCCTCATCATGTAAATTAATCACAATTTAGGAGGTTGAATGATAATGTCTAAAGGAGGGCTTAACTCTTGTTGTGAATTTTCTATAGGATCTTTTGGTGGTGAGAGAGATTTATTTTGCATTGCTTTATTCAAGTTTTGGTTTTTATTTTCTTAGTTTATTTCTTTATTTAAACTTATTGCAAGGGCACGACATCTACGCCTATGATCTCTAACACCTCTATTTATTTTAGTTCTATTTTAAATTTGTGTTTGTGTAGGAGTGGGATTATCAAACATCCATTTCTTTTATTCCCCATGGGGAGGAACAAAAGGAACCACAAAAGGTTTTTTGACCATTTTCTCTTTGATTTTGTAAACTTGTTTTTTTCTAGGAGGTGTGACATGATTGTTTTCGTTATCTATTGGTCTTTTGTAGGAAGTAGGTGAAGGTTTTTTTTTAGGTTTGTCTTGGTCATTTGGAATTTATTTAGGTTCAATCATGGTTTTGTCAATGATGGTAGGAATGGTTGTAGGTGGAGGCATGTTTCAGAGGGATAATTCTACTATTTTCTTTGTCTTGAACTTTTGGTAGGATTTGAAAAATAAGTCTTCTTGAGGTCCTAGGGGAAAGCATAGCCAAGAGTTTATCATCAAGGACAAATTCACTACACAAGGTAGTATATATGACAACATGGTTATAAGGATCACCCTTCCCTCCATATTTTTTGAATCTAGGCACCTCTACACCTTGTGGCATTAGTGTTCACAATATTTCAAAGGAAAATGGACTACTTTTGACATAATATGTAGGTTGGCCATTTTGATTTTCATTGATGGTGGAAACTTTCTTTTGAAGGGATGAAATAGTTTGTAAAAGCTGATTTATGAGAGGGTAACTTCTTGTGTTATATGATGATAGTGAAAAAGGTGGTGTGTATGTGTTCGAGGGGTGAGTGAATGGAATACTTATAGGTGATAGGATGGTGGGAGATATGACATGCAATGCAACAAAGGTACTAGGGATACTAGCAAAAATACCCAAGGAAGGAATCACATTACTAGTCGGTTGCATTATTGTTGTGACTTGAAGGTTGGTATAGATAGGAATACAGGAAAATGTTGTGGGAGGAGTAATTTAAATTCCTCCTTGGCTTGCGACTTGTTTGAAGGCAAGGGAAAACTAGTGTATGAGGGGAAGTTTTTTCTAAATATTTGAACTATGTTCCTGAAAAGGTCAAGTCCATGTTCACTTTCAAGCATGCAATGAATTGTATCTATCGTAGGGATCGCAGTAGTTGAAATGTTGTTATTTTGCACTTGATGTTGTAGGTTTGCTAAGTCTTTATGAATTTGAACTATGTTTTGTTGTGGAATACTAGCAACCATTGTTTCAACATTCATCACACTACTTGAAGGAAAAGAGTTGTTAAGTGTATGGTCCATTCCTAGTGTACTAGTGTCAATACTAGGAGTGAAAGATCTAGACAACCCAAGATACATGATGATTGTGCTATCATAGGATGGCATGAGTCTCGAACTTTGTCTTACTATAGTATTAGCAATAGGAAAAAAAAACTCATGCAAGGGATACTAAATGAAAAATGAAGGAAAATGCAATTTAAGCTAAGTACAATGAAATAAATATAAGAGGAACTTTGTAAACTAAAACAAGAAGTTATCCACAACAAACATGAGAATAAAAAAAGAGTTTTAAATTTTGGAAAATGCACTTTAAAATCAACATTGGGACTAAATTTCCAAGAGGGGTGTATGATTCCCAATTAAGTTTTTTAAATTTTTTTTAGAGTTTTAAGTGATTTTTATGCTTTTTAGTTTGTATGATATGTAACCTAAATGAAAATGTAGATTTCAGATGATTTGAAATGATTTGAAATGCCAAAATGCAACCTATATTCACTTTAACTAATGCAAAATTAGAAATCCTAGAATGTTAATTAACTAGTGCAAACCCTAATGCAATGTTAATGCAAGAAAAAACTAGGATGATGATGCAATCCAACTTAAAATTATGATGTTCTAAATTTAGGTTCAGCAAAATGAAATAATAGAAAATGGAATGATTTTCTTTCGTATGGTTTAGGACATAGAGAAAACCTACTTCACAATTATTTCATTGAAGGGAAACCTTAGAGATCTCAATGCAAAGGGAGAAACATATCTTGCAATAGGGCTATCCTAAGATCTGATTGTAAGATAATGAGGGGTTCACCACCAAGCTAGGCCTTGGAAAGATAAATGAAATGCAAATCAAATTGCTTAAATCTAGTATGATGCAATCTTTCACTAAATGAACTAAAAATGCATGTAAAACAAAAATAGAAGGTTGCAAGATCAAATGTGTGTAGCCAAAAATCTAAAGGAGTCTGGATGAAGGTATGGAATGCTAAAAATGTTGATTTTAAATCCTGTTGGGACTCATTCACCAGTTTGGTTGGTTTAGTCCCAGACTTGGGTTTCTATGCAAAAAACTAAAATCTAGAAAATGGGTGTCTGAAATTGCAAAAACCTAGAAAATGACCTAAACTAGGACCCATACACGAAAAATGGCATATTAGTCAAATTAGTGTTTTTTGAAGCTTCAAAGTCTGAATCTAGTCTTCAATTTCTACTCTATAATTCTTAATTGATTTTCAAATCTGATACCTTGATCTATAACCAATAGAAGTCTTCCAAGTATCTCCAATGCAAGGTGACAACTTTGACAACTCTCTTTAAACTTGATCTTCAATGTGTTTTCAACCTAGACCTATAAATCACACACTAAAGAGATGGAACAATGTTGTTTTGCTAGTGGATAGGGGTTTTCCTTGGTCAAACCCAATTTTGGTAAGAAAACCTTGAAATGAAATTAAATAGGAATAGAATATGATGAATAAACAAAATATGATGTTGCAACTCACCAAATACAACTAATAAGAGGCTACAAACATGTATGAAGTGGATACAATGGATGTAGATCTTAACTCTTGCTTGAATAGGATATATTTGAATGGAATGCTAGCTTGAATAATAAAAACCCTACATCACAATTGTTAGCTCCAAAACAAACATGATACATGAAGACTGTGACATGATGCTTGATGCTTAAAGGATGCTCTTAAACACTTGATAAATTTCCCTTGAAAGCTCTTGTAGACACTTGAATGCTCTTGTTAACTCAAAACTTGTATAAGAATGCTAACACAAGTGAGTATAATTAATTTACTCTAACATATGTGGGATCTGTATCTCTTAGATGGGTGATCCCACAATATTGGTTTACAATTTTTGGGCAAACTGGACACTAAATTGATTTTTTTAAACTAAATCTTCACTTTCGGGCTCCTATAGTGGCTAAACCGTGAGGAATTTGAAGATGATGCAAACTAGTGATTTGTGAAATTTTGTTTATAGATTCTAAATATATTTTTTTGAAAAGTTTTGGAATCAGATTGCACTTTTTTTTCATCTGCTTTGAAAACTAGTTTTTATGAGTAAACAACATTTTTAAGGAGTGTTGCTCACCATATACAACATAACTTTTTTTGTATGAAAGATAATTTTTTTTTTTTTTGAATTTATATTTGTAACTACGATATCTAATCAATTCATTTGGTTTCATAGTGTTTTATTAAATATTTTTTCCTTAATCAAGTTTCGAAGTCAAACCAATTGTAATTCAGACATAGGCAGACTGTATACAACATAACTGTTTTTGTATGTATCAAAATTCAACATTTTTTTTAATGGATCAAGGACATCAATACGCAACCTGAAAATATTTTTCTAAATTTTATTTTGATAATCTATGATTTTTCCACATGTGCAGAACAAAGAGCTTGATTTTTGGTGAAAAGCCTACATTCACAAGAAATAAAAAATAAATATAATAATTAAATTAAATTAAATTAAAAGTATACTTTTTTGGAAGCTTATAATAAGGACTACATAGTTAAAAAAATAAATTTTAAATGAACTCATTTGATCCCCCAAAAGGTAAATCAAAAGTGGTTTTTTATCAGCATTTTGATAGGTGTATTGGAGACTCTGTTACAGGTATGGTTCTAAACTAGTGGTTCTATCCAAGGGGGCTTGGTATAAGGTGGTTTGATCAAACCCTCTTCAATTGGAATCCTTTAAACGAAACTTTTCAAGGCTTAAATCATTATGTTTTCAAAAAATATGTGATTTCAGCAAAAATCATGATCTCCTAGAAAGTGTAAACCACTATTGTGGCAACACCCAAATCTCTGCATATCAAATTTCCTAAAATGTGATATGAAGGTTTTGAAAATAATCTACCCAATTATGTAAGCATTAAGTTTGTATTGATTAATGTTTGTAGAAAAATTGGAGAACATAAAAAAAGATACAAGGAAATAATGACAACAAGAGTTTCATTTCCTATTGTCAAATCCCTTTAACAATGTGAAATTCATCCTTAGGTTCATTATGTATTGAAAGAGACGTGAAAAATTACACAATTGATCTTTTCCAATTTAATTTCTCATTTGATATATAAAATGTTAGGAAAAATTTAGAATAAGGACCTCATGAAATAAAATACTATTGGGTGATTTGTGACAATGGATTTGATGTCAGATGAAGAGATTGGATGAGATTATCCCTGAGAAAAGTCATGATATTTCACTTAAATTGGGATATCTATATAGTTGAATATGATGAGACCAATATGGTGGAGCTGATATAATTTGATCACATATGAATATTTTCAATTCAAACTATTAATTGGGATGTTAAAGAAATTTCAAAGATGAAGGGATATCAGAAGTTGTGTTCAAGTGAATGAAATAATGAATATTAATGAAGACAACTAAAAAATATACTCAAAGCCAACAAAAATGAATGGGGTTATAGTACATGGAGGAACAAGTTAGGTGCATCCTTTCCCTTCCCAATTACTCAAACCACTAGAGAAGAAGTTAGAGATGGATATGTTGATTCCCTCAAGAGAAACCCCATTAATGACCTATAACTATATAACTAGAAGCAAAGGTAATAAGAAGAAAGGGAAAGAAAATATTGAAACCAATCAAGAATAATTTATAGAAGAAAACACTATCTAGGCATCTTCATCACCTTTCAAGGATATTTATTCTTCTTCTTAACATACGCCAAACCCATCTTCCCTTCATCCATCTAAGGTTTTGCATGTTTTTCTCAATCCATCCCATTCTTCCTCACTTGGTATGTATTATTTTTCCACACAGCATCTCAATAGATCTTTAAAATTGTCTAATAACAATATGAGAGATCCTTCTAACACTTTTTTCTATGCATAATTCATGGTTACACCAAAAATTATCTAAGAAGATGAAGGTTGTAGAATTTAAAACTTTGGAAAATGATGTGGTTGCAAGATTATTAAGACAATTTCCATAACCCAATAATTTAAAGAGTACTTCAAGATTGTTGTTAGATGCTTCCTTTCCAAGTTTTTATGTGGATATTTTTTCACCCCTCTTCTTAAAAGGATGTGAAATAAGTGACCAAAAAATACTTCAACATCACTAAATCAAACTTAAGGCTCCTTTACTAATACTTCATATTTTTCATGTTTTAGTTGAAAGGAATACAAAAGAAAAAAATATAAATATGAGGTGAAGTAGCAAGTGAAGTATTTAATTACATGTACTAGAACCATTATAGATATTGCAACTAGATAGGTAAGAAAAATTGATTCAATGTTTGATCCTAGTTTGATAAATGAGAAATAAGTTATTGAAAGGGTTTAAAACTATACATTTTATGGAGAAACAATTGAAGATTTGTTTAATGAAATTGTAGATAAAATATTAGAACTCATGGAAGAAATGAAGAAAATATATGATGTTATAGAAGTGAGAAATAAGGAAATCGATGAGGACATCACAATTTGTTAACAATAATAGACTCATTTTCTTAAAATAGGTAATAAACAAAATGAAATAATAGACCTATAGATGAACATATTAATCACCAAGAAAATCCTAGTTCACACAAATGACAAGTGCATTATATGGAAAAGTAGCATAGAGAAAAAGATAACAAGTCTAAAACCAAATATTCAAGCGAAAATAAAGTTGTCAAAATATTATGACCACGTTAAGGAAGATATGTAACCTAACCTTCTATCGATCAACTTGGGTGATCAAGTGAGATTACAAGTCATTGATGTACATGCTAGGAAAAGTAATTTTAAAGAAATAAATAAATAATTTCTTAGGAAACAAAATTTTTATGTTAGAAATCGATGGCTCGACCAAACCCAACCGAGGTTGAGCAAGTGGGGGTGGGGTTTTTCGTGACCATAGGGGAAGGTTTGTGATGGCTTATGTGGTTAATTTTGGGGTTCAATCATTTATTTTTGTTAAAGTGGTGATGACCTTCTATGGAATTATTATTTCCACACAAGCTGGGTTTTCTAACTTAGTCATCGAAGGGGACTCAAGGAATATGGTTCTTATACTGAATGGGCTTGCTTCTCCCTACTGGACTCTTCAGGACCCCATGTCTTCAACTTGTAATATAATGATTTCCCTTAGGAATTTTAGATTGAATCACGTGTTTAGGAAAGGTAATAAAGTCGTCAATGCCTTAGTAAATCTAGGAGCTTTTACTCCTAATTTGTAAAAATGGGATAATATCCATCATATCCCCAGTCAGGTGCTCAATTTAATTCAAAATGATATCAAAGAATTGTCCAATTGAGATTGAGCTATATTTTTTGTCAACTCATTTTGATAATTGCCCTGCTTTTCATTTATGCCAACTTAAGCCTCCTAATCACTCTTTGATGGGTCATTATTATTTACAACTCTAGTTTCTAAAGAAGCATCTCCATTATTGGTGTCTTTTTGCTTTGATTTTTGTGGGTGTCATGATGGGACGGGATTTGATCCAAGAGGAATCTACTACTTATGATGATTGGAAGTAGGATAAAGAGGTTTGTGTGATTCTTGAATGGGGAAAGTTGGCCTTGTATGTGGAGGGGATGCATGGTGTTAACCCCAAAATTTCCATGGAATTCACCAATTCATAGGAGGACAGGACTATTATTGTTGGTGGCATTTCTTTTATGGTGTTCCTTGAGCTTATTACGTAGGTTACAGGGCTTTCCTTGGAAGGAATTTGCATACCATACAAGTCAAAGAGCCATTACTAGGAGGACATGAAACAGTTCCTAAAACAAGGTGAGAAGGTGAAGAGGTTGAATTTTTTTTTCAAGCACACATACCTTCCTAATGTTTGGAGCACCATCATTGAAATTCTCATGAGGTACATCATTTGGAAGGGTGATTTCACAGCTTCCACACCCAGCTTTTCCCTATGCTCAACCATCTTAGGTATAAAATTAAGAAGAATTTCCCCTTCTAGATCATGTCTTCACTTCAGCAGTTTGTTAGGAAATTACAAGCCAAAAGTAAGAAGTTACCCCTCCATTTGGGTCTAATCCTACGTTTATGTAAGTTTCATGAGGATTTACTTCCCTCCCCTAGTACTGTTCGTAATAAAGCTTTGACTATTCTGGACCTCACTAATCCCCCGAGGGATCCCAACCCTTTTGTCACTATCAATGAAACTCCTCCTACCATTCACCACAACACATAGGTTTGGGGTAAATCCTCTACTAAAGATACTACCCCCCCCTCGTTCCTATCAAATGCAACCCCTTGTTGTTCTCACACCCACGACCATTTCTTCTCGGTTGAGGGATTCTGATAACTCCAATGATGATGATGATTCATGGAACCCCACTACAGTTAATTCTCTCATTCACTCCTCAACTCAGGGCCATGAGTTGGAGGTCCCCAACACCCCAAGTGTCTATAACCATAGCCATCATAATTATCCCTTCATGTGTGTCAATTTGGATGAACCTGAGGCTGAACCTAGGTCAATTTGTATCCCTACTGACCCCATAAGTAAAAAATTGAATAAAATTTTGGATACTATTAATGTATAGAAGGGTATTATGAAATGGGTCTTCGATCAATTGGTTACTGCTAAAGAGAGGATTCAAATCTTGGAGGGAAAGGTGTTGGAACAATAGGTTGTACACCATAGGGAGGTGGAGAACAAAATGCATTGGGACATGATTACCTCATTGGGCAGGTCCTTTGAGAGGTGGGAAAAAGAGTTGGATGATCTTTGGGCCATTGTTGGGTTTGAGGAAGATAAGAATAATTTATTGGCTGAAACTAATGTCAGCCACCAAAACTAGGAGAAGACCATGTACTGCTTGAGGGTTATCAGTGACTACAACAAAGAAACTATGAAGAATACTACCCTCACTCTTCAAGCTTTTTAGGATGAGATAAGGAAGAGCCAGGGGAAGCAGGTGGTGGAAGGGGTGGATGATGGTCAAGTGAAAGAGAAGAAGGGTAGGAAGGTGGAAACCTTAGCTTATGATGTGACAAAGGATACTAGACCATTCTTTAGGGGCCTATGATTTTTGAAAAGAAGCTCGAGTTCTTGTCTATGGAGTGGAATATGAACAATGGTCTCAAGATTTTAGGAGACCTGTAGGTGTCTCGTGGTTTTTTGGTTTCTTTTTGTTGTTCTTTCCTGCTAGTCAAACTATTTAAGTTTTAGTTTCTATTTACCTTTTTGGTTTTCTCACTAGTCATGAGTCCCTAGTTTTCCTTTATGTCTGGTTTGTAATGGGTATCGGCCCTTCCATTTTTAATATAATCAAAAAATTCTACGTTGGAAATATGGAAAAAGTGTTATCAACATCTCACTCACTCAAAGCATAATTCATCTTACTGATTAAAAAAATCAGTTGGAATAGTTTAGTAGCAACGTGGCATTATGAAGGTTGTGAACTAAGAATGTCATTATTCTAAGACACAATGAGTAGGGCTTGGTTATCAAATTATTTTGAGTTCACAAGAAGAAGAATGTTACTTAGGTGACTTAGTCAAAATACTTCAATATTTTGTAACATTATAAGTCCCCTAAATTTTATAGGTGTTTTATAAGTTTTCTTAGATTGTTAAATTAAATTTTTGGTTACTATTTGAACATAATATATATGTATTTGATGGACAAGAAAAGGGATCATTTATTTAGGAATATTTAGATTAGAAAAATAAAAGCCGATAAATTTTTGATAAGTTTTTTGATATAGGAATGATTGTAAGTCTATAAACTCTACAAATATTGAGCATTCATAATAAAAGAATCTTTGGAGTTTTTGCGTTTATATTATTCTCTATTGTCAATCCTTATGTGAGTCATAGCTACTTTGAATGTTTAATACTCTTGTATTATTTATTTATTATTGTATTTCATAACTATTAGATCTATATTAATATCATAAATTAATTTGTGTGTTGATTATTATTTTAAAATTGAATCTATATCCATTATACATGTGTACTTATCATTCTAACAGATAATTTCCTATGAGCTATTATTTTACTCCATTTTCTCTTTGAAGCATTTCATTTTATTGTAGGTTTGTCTTTCTATTTTGGTTGAAAGCTTATCCTTTCAAAAACTCAAATTTAATCATAGGATGGAGTTGTACCTAATGTTGACTTGTCCAATGGTTGATGCATTTGTATTCCACAAGGGTTATTGTGCAAAGTTAAATTCAAAAAATTGCAAGTGACAGATTTGGTAACCATGATTAAGTAAATCACTCATTACTCTAAAAATTACTATTTGACAAGGTTAAATTTCAAATTCTTGTTGCTTTTATGCTAACATTTTAATGCACTAAAATCTTAAAAAAAAGTCAATAATTTTATCACTTCTACTCATCTAAAATAATCATTTCTTCAATTAAAAAAAATTATAGATCTAAAAGCATAGCTTAAAAAATATTATTGTTTATTTTCATTAAAAGGAATTTAAGATTCATTGTTTTTGAAGAAACAATACTAATACTTATAAAAAAAAATTTAAAATGATTTATTAGAGAGATTCCATGATAAAATTCAATAATAAAATGACAACCATTTTAAATCTCAGGTAAAAAGCTAAGATAAAATGCAGACATGGAAAGATAGATTACTAAAACTATATATTAATTTTATCAACAATTAATTTTTAAATTTATTTTATGTCATCTACATTTCATTTCATTAACATCTTGTACATTGGAAAGAAAGAAGTCCTAAAATAACGGAGAACACATGCCTTAGCAAAAGGGTTAGATACCCTAACTCCTTACTATTCTTAGGTGGAGGTCTCTTTGATACTAATTCTACAAACTCCAAGGAATTTATTCAAAATCAGATTGTCAAATGTATAGATCTTGCAAAGGGTGGAGTGCATGGAGTTCTTTATGTGGTGTAAGCTGGTATTTTGGATAGCTATTTGGTCTTGACATTATCAACTACATAGTCGTTGTCTTTACTGGTGGCGATGAGATGGAAAACAATGGTATGACATTAGAAGACTTCTTGAATGACTGCACACCACAGCTCGAGGTTAGATTTTCAATATGCTATTTTCCATGTTTCTTATAATTTGTATTATGATGTCATAATTGTTTAAATAAGATAGTTATTAACCTTTTAAAAGACTAAAATGGTAGAGGGGAGTCTCCTTCCAATTTTACAATTAGAGAGATATACTAGATAGCTAGGTGAATAAAAACTAATATCATTCAACACTATCCAACCCTATAGCCCTCTATTTCTACCTCGATGTAGAGATAGAGGTATGACCTTTACGTGATGATGATTGAGGAGATGTCCTCACTCCATATTTGTGTTCCATCTTTAAAATACATTTATTCTAGCTCATTTTCACATGGTGTATCCTCCTAGGCCCCTTTTTTTGAAGTCTAAATAAAATAGTTCTATTACTCGCTAAAATCTATAAATATTGGTTCATCAAAAAGTTGTTCCTTCAACCAGGTATTAGTTAGGATGGAATGATATTACTCTATATGGGAGAGGTTCAACATTCTCCTCCTCTAACAATATTTTGACACAATGTGATACCTCCTCACAACCATTTTAGTATGTGGAAAATATTGCATAGTTGAAAATGAGAGAAGATTATTGAGTACTAAGAAATAAATCAATCGATTATGTCTTGGGATTTCAAAATCTAGGGTAATGAGATTCACTTTAATACTAGGGATGCTTGTTTCAATTCCTTTTCTTTGAACATATATTTGATAACTTGATCTATTTAAAGAAATATAATAATTATTTTTTTCACCTTATAAATAGAAAATATTGAATGTCTAACTCCTAAATTATAGCTCCTTCTTAGGTTCAATCTTTATAGAGTCATAGATTGTTATTTTTCCATGCCAATATCAAATATTTTATCTCGCTACTAATCTAGTTGCAATAAAAATCCATAAATGCTAGGATAAAAATATAATTGAAAGTCAATTCTCACATAGGAGAGTACAAAACATTTTTGGATTGTCCATATAGCCTAACTTTGTTTAGAAAATTTATGGGCTAAGGAAATAAGATGAGTATTATAGTATATAAAAAAAAAAAGAATAAGAATATATGTGTATCTATTTCCATGGTGAAATTACCAAAGTATGATCATATAAGTTTAAACTATTTCAATAGTAATTTTTTTGTTCAAAGGTGAGTGGATTCACATAAGAGTGACGAGTCCTTTTCAATGATCCAGATTCCATGCCATGTTGAGTATAGGTGAAAATACAAATTAAATTTCCATATAAAATGATTTTCCCATTGAATAAGATTCACTAGGAAGAAAGAGAGAAACAAGTAAGCAAGTAAAATAATACTTAAAGAGATTTTTTTAGATAAAAAAACTAAAAACTATGTTAAATTGATTACTTATTAAACCCACCATTATTAAATTTTTTATCCATTGTGATGATTTATTCAACAATTGAATTTTTATTTCAAAAGCCCAATTGCTATACAAGATGGTCAAGCTCATTTTATTTTGATATATTAAAGTAATACACAGGAAATAAATTTTGAAATGAACAAGACAACTAAGAGAGGGGGTGAATTAGTTGTAGAAAATTCAACCTTCAAAACCCTCAACAATAATTAGATCCACAAGCATTCATTAGACCCTTATTTTGTTAGATTGATTAAACATGAAATGCAAATAATAGAAACTAAAATCACAACACTAGATTTACATGGAAAACCTAATGAGAGAAAAACCATGGTGAGGATTAGCTCACAATATAAGTAATAGAAAAACTAGTACAAGGGGGCTCACTGCCAGAATAGGACACGCTATCCAAACAACCTCATAGTCAGGGCTCACTGCGAAAGAAAGGAAAAAATAAGATAGAAGAAGAATTTTACACAGAGAAAATACTTCTCAATGCAACAACGAGTCCACCACAATTGATTTCACACTTTTTCATTCTTCACGTTAAAGATTTTGGATGCCTTTAGGAACCCTAACATGAAATTCACATTGCTCTACTCAATTTCATATCACACACATCACTTGCAAAAATCTTGCATCTATCTTGCTTCTTACTCTTTTGTACACCCTCTTGCATCGGCACATACATATTTATATCAAGCTTAACTTCAAAAACTATCTGCAATGTCAGCCATTAGCTGTGATACATTCAAATTTGAAATAGGTCGACACCGAAATATTCTCATGGTGGATAGGAACGAAAGGTGAACTACAAAAATCCTTAATTAGGAAACAGATCC
The DNA here is from genome assembly GCA_007115665.2 of Sequoiadendron giganteum. Taxonomy (NCBI): domain Eukaryota; kingdom Viridiplantae; phylum Streptophyta; class Pinopsida; order Cupressales; family Cupressaceae; genus Sequoiadendron; species Sequoiadendron giganteum. Next base: position 357,082,723 of record CM021102.1, read on the forward strand.
CAACACCCTTCACTATGCTTCCATAAGCCTCGCATGTAGTGTTAAACACAAGGTCAGCCAACACTCATGCAAAACACCATATACATTATGTATAGTCTTCTTTAGATCAAGCTAAAAGTTCTAGACACCATAATTCACTCAAAATAAATCCAAAATAATCTACAAACTATATAAGATTCATCAAACACTCCATCCAAGCTCGCATCAACAAATACTTTAACTCGGGACAACTAGTAACCCTTAATTGCAGTCTCATAAATGAAACTCGAGCAATATACTACACCAAATTAAGTAAAAATGTGAAAAAAAAAATATACAAACATTATAAGTAGCTTTATAAATCTGCACAACCTAAAGCCAAATAGTGGAGAAATGCGAAGCAAATACATTTTTCTTAGCAAATAGAAAACATTACTCAACAACTGATTCACACACTGGTAAAAGTATCTCACACTATATGATGATCTAGAAACCCAAATTTTGAATATAGCAAGCTTTGTCAACCTTGAATAACTAGTAAGATCTACACATGCATAACATCAAAATAGAAAGAACACAAAGCACAATGTTGGAGCACATTATTAACATTTTCACATAGTTTACTCTATTTATTAAATTTTCTCAAAAGCACTAGGAAACCAAGTACTGTAAGCATCATCTCAGCTCATTACTTCTTTCCAACTCATCTTCAGACTCTACAACAAAATAATATCTATGTGCTAACAACACTTCCTCAAGGTCTCAACTACACATTCACAACCTGTTTTCCTCTTTTCCACAATTGTCTTAATATCCTCAACATCTTCATCCCATTGTTGAAATCAATGGCAACACTAGTCAACATAATTCTTGTTGGCATCAATGACAACACCATCATTCTTGTAAAAATCTCCCCCTTTATCATTGATGGCAACAAAAAATGTCAAAATGCACGAAAGGCCACACAACAACTTTTAGCATTCTCTCCTCCTTTTTAGATTAAATAGGCTACACAACATTCTTGAAAATTCTCTTCCTTACATGAGTCTCTTTCTTCATGTCAACCACTTTCTCAACTTTTTCACATGATTCCTTTCCCCCCCTTTGACACCAATGCAAAGGGATACAATATTCTGCATTATTTTCCTGCTTTGACACTTAACCAAAATTCCCCCCTCTGACTACTCCCCCTTAAGAGTACACCGAACTAAATGAACAACACAGTTAAAAAAAGTGTCACTACCTACTCCTTGTGAGAGGTAGCCACCAACATCAGTCCAGAAAAGAGATAGATCAATAGATCCATTCTTGACTGATGCACCTCTATATGCATCTAGTTTAGGAAATGAGAGGCAATAACCCCTAACTCCTCCTGGAGATACTCAAAAGCATCCATTGCAATAGCCTTAGTAAATATATCAGCAATATGATCTTTTGTAGGAACATACTCAAGCTTCACTTTATTATCCATAACCTTCTCTCTCAAAAAGTGATATCTGATAGATATGTGTTTTGTCCTTGAATGCATCACTAGATTCTTTGAAATGTTTATTTCACTTTTATTAACATAAAAGATAGATATAAGTTCATCAAATACAAATATTATAACCTTCAATGCTTGTCTCATCCATAATACCTATGTATAGCATGATGCTATAGCAATATACTTAGCCTTTGTAGTTGATAAATAAATTGAATCATGTTTCTTGTTCAACCATGACACCAATCTACATCCAAGAAAAAATGTACCACCACTTGTAATTTTCCTGTCATCAACACAACCGGCCCAATCTACATCTATGTATGCATTCAATGTGAAATTAGTATTCTTAGGATACCACAAACCATAATCTAGTGTGCCTCTTAAATATTTTAATATTCTCTTAACTCATGAAAATTTTGTTTCTTTAGGATCTTCTTTAAATCTAGCAACAAGAAAACTACATGCGTGATATATAGTCTAGTAGTAGTTAAATAAAAAATTCCACCAATCATAGATCTATACTTTCTCTTATCATCCTTAGGTGGATCATCATCTTTTCTCAATTTATAAATAGTCACTAGAGGAGTACATAATGGTTTGGAGTCATTCATTCCAAACTTCTTCAACATCTCTTTGGCATACTTAGACTCTGAAATAAAAATCCCTTTATTAGTTTTATTGATCTATAGCCCAAGAATTTTTTTTATCTCCCCAAACATTGACATCTCAAATTCTTTTACATAGCCTCATCTCCACCAAAGATAATATCATCCACATAAACAACTACTACAAGGATCTTTGTCTTCCTAAAATTTAAAGTAAAGATTACTATTTGTGAAGCCTTTGCCAAATCCTTGTTGTATCAAGTACCTACCCAATCTTGCATACCAAGCCCTGGGAGATTTCTTCAAACCATACAAAGCCTTCTTCAACTAACATACCATATATGGTTGGTCTAATAACCAAGATCCTTCTAATTGTTCCATTTAAACCTCTTCTTCCAATTCATCATTCAAAAAAGTAGATTTCACATCCCTTTGATAGACCTTAAAATCTTTATGTGATGCAAATATAATTTTTTTTTTAATAGCTTCTATCCTATCCATAGGAGAAAAGGTCTCCTCAAAATCTATGCCATCTACTTGTGAACAACCCTTACACACAATTCTTCCCTTGTTTCTTACTACTTCTCCATTCTCATCTAGCTTCTTCCTGAATACCCATTTGGCTAAAATTATGTTCTTCTTTGCTATTCTAGGGACCAATTCCCAAGTTTGATTAGATTCTCTATCTGCATAGGTTCTTCCTCCATTTCCTTCATCCAATTTTCATCCTTACATGCTTCACTCAATTTTTTATGTTCAACTTTAGAAATTAAACATAAATTTACCTCAACTTCACCATCTTTGCTTCTTATTAATACACCTTTCCTCTTATCTCCAATGGTTTGATCTTTGGAATGATTATTTTGCACATACTTGGGGTTTTAGGATTATTCTTCGGAGCTTCTTTCTCTTCATTTTACACTTCTTGTTCATCAACTATTTCTACTTCTCTTCAATCAATTTCATTTGACACATATCCATCTACTGTAATAGAATTTTGCTAGTTTTCATCAACTTTAACATTTGCAATTTTGATTTTCTTTCTCAACATTTTATTTTAACATTTTTAAGATTTGCTTCTAATAGAATGTCCAAGAAAGATACCTTCATCAAACCTTGCATCAAAATTTCCTTAGTTTCCTTCTTCTCTTTTGATGTAACATTTGCTTCCAAACAATCTAAAGTACTTCATAGTAGGAATCCTTCCATACCATAGCTCAAAAAAAATATTTGTGTCACTAGATTTAGCTTGAACTCACTAAGTATGTAAACAAAAGCATGAGTATCTTCTCTCCAATAGAATTGTGGTAGATTTTCCTCTTTCATCATAGTCCTTGTAGCTTCTTGAATATTTCTATTTTTGTTTTCAACAACTCCATTGTGCTGATAAGTTCTAGGGGTAGGAAAATACCTATTTATTCCATGTACTTCACAAAACATGTTAAACTCATTGGAGGTGAATTCACCACCTGTGTAAGACCTTAAGCATTTTTTTTCCAAACCCATTTCATTTTCAACCATATCTTTAAATGCCTTAAATTTATCTAGTGCTTCAAATTTCTCTCTAAGAAAAGTAACCCATGTCATTCCAGAGTGATCATCAATCAAAAGCATAAAGTACATGTCACCTACAAGACTTCTCACCAGGTTGTAGGACCAAAAATATTTGTATGCACTAGTTCCAGCATTCTGGTAGCAAATTGTTCCTTTCCCTTAAAGCTACTCCTTGTTTGTTTTCCAAATTGACAACTCTTACAGACAATATTGATAGGCTTTTTGATCCTAGGTAAATATTTCACATCATGAACCAAACTAATTATAGCTAAATTATCAAAATTCATGTGACACATCCTTCTATTCCATAAAAAACTATCATTAATCCATTGACATAAAGAAATGGCCATCAACACCCTTAAACTGATAGATGTTTCCATCTATTTTCTTACATCTATAAATCACAATTCCAGACCCTTTCTGGATCTTGCTTGCTTCATCCTTAAATATAATATTTTACTCTTTTCTACACATTTATCCAACACTCAAGAGATTGTGTCTTAATCCCTTAATGTAGCAAACATTTTCAGTATTATGCTTGTCATAAAAAATGATTGAACTAATTCCACAAATCTTAGCTCATGAATCATCTCCAAACTTAACTAATGGTCCATCATGATTTTGAAGTCTAACAAACTTACTTTTGTCTCTAGTCATATGATTAGAGAAGCCACTATCAACAAATCAATAATTCTTATCTTCTTTGACATGGAAAGAAGATACCAAAGTACCTTCAAACGTATCCTTCATCTTTGGAACACTTTCTTCACATAATTTTAAAGGTTAGTAGGACTAGATTCTTTTTTTATAGCTAAAAAAAAACATTAATTATCATCAAAATCTCCATAATCAGGTTCATCATCAGAAATACCAACATCTTCTCTCATACAGTAAGATTTTTTAATTATCTTTCCTTTATTTTCCTTGTTCTTATTATTTATAGCTCTTTTCGACATCTAGAAGCATAATGAGTTATCTCACCATAGATAAAAAATTTGAAAGGTAATTTACCTTTGTACTTACCATTGCCATTTTTCATCCTTCTCATAAAGTTATCTTCCAAATCATCAAGATATTCATCACCTAAGTCTTCAACCTTTTTTGATTTACCAGCCTTCAAAGTAGTCTCTACTTTTGTACCTCTCTTCATTTTTCTCATTTCAAATGTAGTTAGAGTACCAATCAACTGATCTTTGGAATAATTATCAAAATCAACTATTTCCTCAATAGCAATCCAAAAGAGTTTTGATAACTTTCTTCACCACTTTAGATTCTTTAATTGTTACACCAAGACCTCTCATATTACTCACCAATTCATTAACTCTATAAATGTAGCCTTTAATTGTTTCATCTTTAGACATATACACCATTTTAAACCATGCCTTCAAGTTTTGCAAATTGTCTTGCTTGACCTTTAGATCTCCCTCATAAATGCTTTGTAACTTCTCCCTAACTTCTTTATCAATATTCAAACTCATAACTTTAACTAATTCAATATTTGAAAAACTATTCACAATAATAAGTCTTTCCTTAGCATTGATCTCATGCAGCTTGATTTCTAGACTTGTACTTGGACCATTCTAAGGTAAAGTATATTATTCTAATAAGCCTTCTCAATCTCATTTTCATGAGTAGAAAAATATACCTTCCATCATTATCTTCCAGAACACATAATCGAAACAATCAAATCTAGGATATTCTAAAGGAATCTTGTTCACCATCCTGAATCTACCTCAAGTGGTTAAGCTCTTCCCCAAGGAACCTTGCTCTAATACCAATTTTTGAAATAAACAAGAGAACTAAGAGGTAGGGGGTGAATCATTTTTAGCAAATTCAACCTTCAAAACCCTTAGTAGTAATTTTATCTCAAGCTTGGGGTGAAAATTTTCTAGATTATATTCAATCATCAAGCCCTCTGATGGGTAAAGGAATGTGGAAAACTCCCTCAAGTAGTCTATTAAGAACTCAACAATATGTTCTTTTTCATAAGAGCGTGAAGGAAAGAAAGGTTTACTTATATTCAAAACTAGATAGAATATTATGGGTAGCATCAAAAGTAGGCTCATATTCTCTGAAGGAAGGATATGTAGTTTTAGCACAATCTAAATATTCTATTGAACCTCAATGTGCATTTTCCTTTTGTTGGAATAATAAAGTCCTTCTGAAAGTGGGAAGCTTTGCATGGCTTTCCTTATAGAAAATAATTTTAACTAGTGATCATCTTGTCAAATTGAAGATTGTTGATCCTTTCAAGTGTCCATTATGTGAAGTGGAATTAGAAACAACAAATCATTTATTTGTGTAGTGTATTTTTTCCAATAAATGTTAGAACTTTATTAAAAATAAGTTACAACTCTACACTCCCCTACTAGACTCCATTTGGGACCTCTTCAACACTTGGCCGATTTTGTATCACTCTTCATTTATTGCATGCATTTGGCTTATCATCCTGACACTTGTAGCATGGAACCTCTGGTTGGAATGAAATATGATAATTTTTAGGAAAACAAAATTTCTAATAGAGTTGGTTCTTTTGAAGATAGAAATTGAAATATCAGAGGGGGTTAACTCATGTGTCCAGAAAGAGAAATTCATTAATTCACCTTTTACAAACTGGGATAGTTCTATTTTGAAAAATTGGAAAGACATCAAATTTCCTTTTGATGGCAACCTTTTCAAAAATATCATCACAAAGGTAGATAGAGCATTATTGAAATCGTTCCCACCTCAAAGGGATTTAGTAAAATTAAATTTTGATGGGGCATCTAAAGGTTATTCGGGCTTCTTAGGAGTAGGAATCTAGATAAAAAAATGCATCAAGGGCAGTATTGACAACCTCTTCTTTTCATTTAAAAAATGGAACAAAAAATTATGCAAAAGCTCAAGATTTGTACTCAGGTTTGGAATTGGAAATCCAATTGGGGCTTTCAAAACTCCACGTAGAAGGGGACTCATTGATAATCATCAATGCATTTAGGGAAAGGAAATTTCACAACTGGAGTTTAAGTTATGTGATATGTAAAGCATGGAAATTATTAGATAAACTTGAATCTTTGATCATTTCACACACTTACATAGAAGGGAACTGGGTATCAGACTTCTTAGTAGGGTTAGGAAATGATAAAACGGAGATTGGGGAAACTAATGATTTTAGTGCTTTAAATCCTTTCCCTCAATTGATTGAATTAATAAAGCAAGATGCTAAGGATGCATAGATAAATATTCAAAGTTATCTTTTGATAATTAAAGGAAAAAATAAATTTTTCTAATGTATGTGTGGATATTTAATATTCCCCATGCTCCCTCTAGGGTATCTTGATATTTTGCTTGGCTTCCGACCTTGCCCGATAAATGAAAATGGCCTTCATCTTCACATTTAGGCATTCTCACACCAAGTTGCCACATGTTGCCAAATTGTTTACTGAAGGAAAGCTTCCCTTCTCTTCTCTTTTGGACCCCAACTACCTGCCATGAAGCCTTCACCCATGTAAACCCTTGGTGGGCCCCTCAAACCATGCCGACAAAAAAGAATGCTACCACATGTCTCCCAATCACAATCTCTTGCCTAAGGACAAGGAAGATGATCTTCAAGTTGAAAAATTCTGCCACATACCCCTCAGCATGGCTAAATAAAAGAAATGAGTGACATGAATGCCTGGTTGCCATGCTGTGCCACATGTTCTACCAATTTTCACTTGAGGTGACACTTTTTTACACAGGACAGAATGAGACCACTACCATCATTTGCAAGGGATGGACCTGACTAGTGAGCGACTAGTTTCATGATCGATAATATTTCTATTACAATGAGCGTGATGAATCATTGTTGCAAGCATTATGATTCATGATGGGGAATAATTTTTTGTTATTGACTTCCAAGGAAGTGGATGCTCATGGCTATATATACTACTTCTCCCGAAGGAGAAGGGGTTCCGGTTAAAAGAGAATGAATTATTTAGAACAAAATGAAGAAGGAATTCTTTAGGTAATGAAGGAAAAATTATATTTGCTAGTTCAAAATATATGTAGAAGAATTTAGGATCTACACCAGGCCTCTATTTTGTTAGATAGCTGTAAAGACTCATAGACTACGCCCTTCTAATTTGTCCTTTCTATTTCTTAATTATAGATAACATTATACTCTATTGTTTCTGAAAAGTTTATTTGCAACTTTAATGATTTGAATAGAATGTTGATTTGGAACCATGTCTTGGACTCTTTTTGTTCAACAAAAATCTGTGCAAATGATTTTATGTTATGAAATAAATCATTCAAGTCTTTTTCTTTGATAGTTTATTATTTTGGACTTAGAAAATTTCTTAGCAAGCCCTTAGACCATATCTGTAAGATAGGTTTATGATGCCTTAAATCTAAATGTTGGCATACCACCCTAGTTAGATCTTTTTTTTTTTTATCTACTTCTATTTCCCATTCAAACCCCTATTTATAGAAGAAACCGAATTCTTTAAAATCTGGAGGTTATTCAATTTGGCGCAATAGATACCCCCTAAAATTGAGTTTCCCATAAGAGGTTGTTACCTCACCATCTTTTGGCATCAATAGTTTTTTTTTCTGGCATGCCCGGTGGGACACTATGAAGGATATACCTAAACTTTAAGCAAAGTACATGAGCCATCAACCTTTAAGAAGATCCCAAATAGTAAACAAAACTAGTTTTTTGGTATCTCTAGATTAGGGTTAATACCAACTAGAACCCATTACATAAACATCCCAAATCCTCCACCAGCTATGTTTCCTATCACCAACCAAAATTATCTAGCTTGGGACGGTGAAAGTCCTCTTGTTGCCCCAGTAGCACCTGCCATTTGGGCTCTCATTTTGGTCTCTTCCCTCAAGTCTATTCCTAAGTTTACTAGATATGGTTCGAGAACACCATCCAGACATCTCCAATATGTTACAAACGTGTGTTTTGTTCATGGAGTAACAAATGAGAACATAGCGCTAATGTTACTCACATCCTCTTTTAGAGGGAAAGCATTAGATTGCAACAACACTCTACTCGCTAACTCTATTAGTACATGGGATTAGCTCAGAGACCCCTTGTTTTAAATATTCTCGAACGATGACGATAGATCTTCTCAGTATCACCAACTAGAGACCATCAAGCGGGCCTCGTATGAGGACTTCACGGAGTTCAATGCGCGATTCCATATGACTTGGCAAAGAGTTCAAGATGCAATTAGTCCGCCACTCGACTTATCATTCATGTTTTACCTAAATTCCATCAATGCTGACATTTCCATGATGGCTCAATCACTCAGCAGAACCACAGTACTAGATGCATACAGTATTGTAATTAAAGTAGAAAACAATTTGATCGACACTGGGAAGTTTCTGCCTGAACCCACTATGCCTATATTCCCTGAGATGTTAGCTTTTGCCCAAGAAATGCTACCTACCGCACCAGTTGCTCCTCCGCAATCTGTGTACACATATGCAAGTACACCTTAGAGCACCTTACCTAGTCCCTCGAATGATGAAACCAATGACATAAAGGAAATGTTGTGAGCTATGGCCAATGAGATAACTATCATCAAGCACAACCAGGCCACTCCTCCAAATCTATCCTATCAAAATTATCAAGGTGGAAGGCCCTCCTACCAAAAACGGGTGATCCCACAAAGCTGGTTTACAATTTCTGAGAGGAGCTAATTTTTGCTGAAATCACATATTTTTAGAAAATATAATGATTTAAGCTTTTAAAAGTTCCATTTTAAGGATTCCAATTGAAGAGGGTTTGATCAAACCACCTTAGATCAAACTGCCTTGGATAGAACCTCACTAGTTTTAAACCATACCTATAAATGAGTCTCCTTTACACCTATCAAAATGCTAATAAAAAATTACTTTTGATTTACCTTTTGGGGGATCAAATGAATTCATTTAAAATTTATTTCAAATGATTATGGTAGTCCTCAAAATGATCTTTTCCATGAATATAATTTTAATATGTTTTGGTTTTATTATGTATGTGTTTTTTTAGTTTTATTAAACATAAGTTTTTCACCAAAAATCAAGCTCTTTGTTTTGCACATGTGGAAAAATAGAAAATTATCAGAATATATTTTTTTTAAATATGTTCGTGCTGGATATTGATATCCTTGATCCATTAAAAAAAAAAAAAACTGAATTTCGATACATACAAAAAAAATTATGTTGTATACAGTCCGCCTATGTCTGAATTGCAATTAGTTTGACTTTGAAACTCTATTAAGGAAAAAATATTCAATAAAAAACTATAAGAGCAAATTAAAGTTCTAGATATCATAGTTACAAATCTAAATTCAAAAAAATTAGAATTTTATCCTTCATACAAAAAAATTTATGTTGTATATGATGAGCGTCAGTTTTTTAAAATGTTGTTTGCTGAAAAAAATCAGTTTTCATGGGAGATGGAAAAAGAAGTAAAAACTTATTCCAAAAATTTTGAAAAAAATATTTTTAGAATCTACAAACAAAATGTGATGAGACTCTAGTTTGTGTCATCTTCAAATTCCTCACGGTTTAGCCGCTATAGGTGCCCGAATGTGAAGATTTAGTTAATAATAATAATTTCAGTGTCTAGTTTGGCCAAAAATTGTAAACCACTATTGTGGGATCACCCAAACATTAGTTCCAAGGGAACACTTGCACAAGTCCTCGAGTGCCAACTAAAATTCAAATAGCTCCAGTACCTACTCTATTACCAAATACCAACCTAAGCTCAACCAGAGAGTTAACTGCAAGACAAAACAATTTGATCGATGATGGAAACCCCTGGTGTTTTCCTTGGGGTGACTCATATATGCCCTCAAATTGCCCACACGGTAATTGATAGCAAGAGATAGCAGCACAACACATCCAAGGTGCAACATTAGAGCATGGAGACTATGCATATGCATCCTCACAAATGGAAAATGCGGTACTCACCACTCAGATGCAAGGAATGTCTCTAGAGAAAGAAACTGATATAGTTGCTAACCACACCCTTTTCTCATGGATGGAAGGAGAAGAGGTAGTGTTCACATTCGAAGAAACCACTTTCAAAGCTCCACATATACAACCTAACAACCACACCCACTCCAAAGGAAACTCCATGGGAGAAGCAGTCATCCTACAATTAGTAATTTCATAGCCGAAAAGAACCTCTAACTATGAATCTAGTACTCACACAGTGGCACCAACATGTCCACCAACAAAGAAAATTATAATGACAAGGGAAAAAAGGCAAGAATATCCAAGGCCAACACCATTTGATGTAGTGCAACAATTGAAACAATCATCTGCTAACGCTTCCCTATGGGAAATCTTAGCCATTCCAGAGGAAAAGACATTGCTACAGAAGGCTCTCCAAGAAGAATCGATCACATAACCAAAAGAGAAATCATTGCAAGAGGAAGCTATTAGTCAGTCACCTCTGACCAAAGTTCTCGTGAATACCATAGAAGAAACCTCTACTGAGGATCAAGAAGAAAAAACTGCATTCCAGGTTGACAAAGGTGAACCAAAGACAAAGTTGTTTTACTTGACCTTTGTTGTGGGTAAGAAATTGCTACACAATTCCATGATCAACTCAGACACCAGCACCACAGTCATACCCAACCAGATAGCTAAAGCCCTAGGACTAACCTATGAACATTTGAAGAAAGGAGTCATGCAGTTAGATGGGAATATGGTCAATACCGTGGGAGTCATTAAAGACCTCGCATTAACCCTATTTTCTTGTGCAACTATCACAGTCAAGTAGGATACCATGATCATTGATATTTTCCCAATATTTGGTCTATGCCTATCTAGGGAATTCACTTCTAAACTAGGTGGATACCTTTCTTTAGATTGGTCACACTTGATTATAAGGACCAAGCATGGAGCCAAAATGAAGCTAGTGTCCAAACCTCTGCATTTGGAACATGTTGTAGATGAAGCTTCGACAATATTTGAGTTTTCCCACACTTCTATCACCAAGGAGGAAATGTATTGCACTGAGATTCTTGAGGATAAAGAAATCACAGGAGTTCAGACCGATCAAGAGGAGATCCTCCTCAGTGAATTCAATGATAAAGACCATTTTAGAAATTATTATGCCATTGGACTGGAAAATTATGTCATTTATGATGAAGATCAAGCTATCCCAAAGGTGATAAAAAAACATGATGGAGTTTTGACAACCGAACTGCATTCACCACACTTCAAGGGTACATAATGCAAGAGCAAAGCAAAAACCAAAGAAGACCCGACCTCCCTGAGCGGCAAGGAGATAATTAGACCTTTCTGATCCTGATTGTCTTGTTCTAGCATCAGGATGGAAAATAAAGGCTTCATGATAGGTTTGGGCTCAATAAAACAACAAGGCATGGATTTTTTTAGAGCTCCCAAACTAATTATAAATCAAGCATTAGATATCGAACCTACAAGAGATTCCCATGTGGGATCATCTGAAGAGAAGGTGTGGGACCTAATTAAGAGCTTTGGAACTTGTAATATTCAAGTTGTTCCTCAAGAATAGAATGGTGACATGAAGGATATGGCTGAAGTTGGACCCCAATCAAAACTAGCATCTGACTCGATGCAAAACCAATGCTTTAGGGACTTAACATTTCAACTCATAAATAAATATGATGGGCAATACTAAAAAGTACTCAACAACAATGGACCTATCACCTGGATTGGTTTACAGTTAGCAGAAGCTACTAACTAAAGGAGGACAAGAGTCACCACAAGTGACGACGAGAAGGACATCCAACAAGGATTTCATGAATTTCAAAAATATTTGACCTCTCCCAAGGGTTCCCCTATGGACAATACTATAAATAATAAGAGAAAGAACTCAGCAAGAGAAGATAGTTATACAGATGGTCTAAACAGAAAGGAAAACAATTTTTGAGTCTGAAAAGGCATGCACATGCATCTTTTAAATAAAAGTGATTGGTTATCTGCCTGGTTGTATGGCAAGCTCAGAGGACGTGATCTCAACATAATCCAACCCACGATAACAATAGAGAAAAGGACCAAATCAACATGCCAAATAAAAGGGCTAGTAAGTCTAAATATTGAAGCAGTGATAAATCAACAAAGGTTAGCGAGGTTAATGTTGACATAAGATTCCTTCTTAGTCAAACCTAGTCGAGCTATTGGTTGCTTTCCAATCCAAAGGAAAAATGAAGGAATTCACCTATGTGTCGATCTCCATAAACGAAAGCCAGCACTAGCAAGAAATCATCACCCACCACATCTCTATGGAACTAATCTCATAGAACATAGTAGGTGTAAGCATGTTGTCCCTATTTAATGGTCGTTTAGACTAGCGACTAGAGGATAAAAGTTTGGTAGTAATATCCAATCAACAAAAATCAAGAACTAATAAGCATGAGGAATCTGTTCACAATAATCTAGAACAAGTGAGACAAGGCTTTTAGATTAGGAAGTAGAGAATGAAAATTTCAAGGTTTTCCCATTAAGGGAATTCAATTTGAAATTCTAAAGGCTCATGCAGGTAGTCCTACTATGTAGATATGTAATTAGCATGTTTATTTTCTTCTTTGTTCTTTTCATTCAATCGGTCTTCCTAATCAGTAACACAACAACTGAAATTCCACAACGTAATATAGAGAATAACTAGAATGCTCAAGGGGATAAAAATCATGCACTAAGGTAGAGATATTAAATATAAGCTTCATCTTCATTATATTTATGTACTTCAAAAAAATTACAATAGAACAATGGCTCAAATTCCACACGTTCAAAGGAGTATATACTTATATATATGATATGAAGCCTTTCTTAGGCTATATAAAAAAATATTAACAAGCTTTCAGTCTTAAGGGAGAAAGAAAGAGAAGAGTTTTAGTCTTTGGCAAGAGAAATGGCATCAACATCATCAGGTACCACTTCATCCTCAACCACATCAACAATTCCATACAGAGAAGTATTGGCAGGTGGTGGTGGGAACACCAGGTTCCTAGAGTCAGTATACCAGTCAATAATGAAAAATGGCACCAAATTGTAAATCCGAAGCAGAAAGTAGCAAGCACGGGACGCCTTCTAATGATGAACCTCTTGTGAATGAAGGTAAAAGCCACTCAAAATAGATAACCATGGGACAATTGAATCCTCTTCAATGAACCAGTGAAGGTCTCTTGAAGCTAGTATCTTGCCAAATGTAGTTTTTTCCAACACCTCTTTGAGGCCATTCAGGTACTTCTTTAGGAACACTACGTAGTGATGCCACAAAGTGATAACTCACGTTAGTGTTCACCCTATACATGTCCTAATTTTCAAGATGGTTGTGACCAAGGAACCATTTCATAGCTATAATGGCCATGGAATGTTTATTCTTCATCATCCTTTTCAAACACCTAGTCAAAACCTTCCTTAGAAAATCCATTTGAGGTTTATGGGAGGTTAGCCTAATAGGGGTGTTAATAGGGGTGTTCATGGCATCAAAATAGAAAGTCTATGTGAGATGCCTAAATTCAAACTCTATGCAAATACCACACAGACTACAATTACTACTTGCTAAGCCAATTGCCTAATGTTGATTGTGCTAAAAATTTCTAAGTTAATCTCCCGACTAACTAGAGTCCTATTTATAGAAGCAGCAGGGATGAGCGCGGTAATTCACATACCATAAGCATGAGGTTAGGCAAGTACTACATCAAAAAATACACCATTGCTCACTTAAAGTTTTCACCAAGTTGCAATCATAGGTATGATTTGATGCAGGTAAGTTAATTAATTAGCACAAGTTGCAGGTAACATTCGGTGGTAGCCCTTTTTGGCCGAGTGGTGAGGTGTCATCCTTCTAGGTGCTCCTCAAAACCTGAGAAAAGATGCAGATCTAAATGATGGTTATCGCATAATTTGGCACAATCATTCCATCCAGGTTATTAATTGCCACAAAATATGATGCTTGGCCTGATTTCAAATCATTGATCCAATTTCCAAGAAAAAATCATGTCAAAAGTTGCAAGTACTTCGGGTCATTATGAATCCTTTTCATTTCAAAATAGTAGTAATCTTTCCTCACATGAACTCAAAGGTTAATGGTACATGCTAAATTTAATGCAGAAAAAGCAACAATCATCTGCCACTCAAAGGAAGATGGAAAAGATAAAATTTGTATCCAACTTTTTAAAAGAAAACTACAAGAGCTATGCAAGAATTTTTTTTCAAAGTGCAGAGTTGCTAATAAACGCTAAGCAATTTTCAGAGGGTTTAGAGGAAAAATGGTTTCCCTTGAAGCAACCTAGAACCCACAGATGAATGAACCAAGAAAAGCACCTCAGAGCTTGGCCGACATGATAATCAGTGTGCATATGGTCAATATATTTGAGAAATAGAAGTCCTATGCTATGCCGAGAATCCTTGTGAAACCATAATGGCCCCGCACATAGTCGACTAAGAAGGGCGCACTCAGAGATGCTAATCTGATAAAAGAGGAATGGGATAATATCTATGATCTTGTCCTCAAGACTAACCCTAAGGGTTTGAGGAGGCTACTTTTGCAAGGATGAAGAAATCCCAAGAAAAACAACTATCATTTAAGCAATGGCAAAGCAGACTTCCCCAATATATGGTCCCTTATGTGCCCCACTACCAAAAAATGATTCAGGAAAGTGTCTAACACTTCAATTTGGTGACTAGCACCATTGGAGGTCACAAATTGAGGGTAGTGCTAACTACGGATGCTCTTAGGCACATGTTATGCATTCCTGAGGTTGGCACCAGAGTGTGGCCGATGGAACACTTTAGCCAGAGGAAAGGTCTTGAATACTGGGGAAGTTGGAATCAAGCCCAAGACTCTTACAATGTTGAGACCGAAAAACCCTAGGAGAGAAAGTAGCCACTAAAGAATCTGATTCATCATGGCGATTATAGGAAGCCAAATATGAAGGATGCCTTCTCTATGATAGCTTTTGTGCACGGTTTTGATAATGATGAGATTGTGTCTAAAGTTTAGTTGGGCTTTGGTTTCCATCATAGGAGATAGAAGGAACCTTTCGCGTACGATTTTGCAGAAATGATTATCAAAGACATGAAGAAACAGATTGTTGAGTTTGAGACTATGGGTAAATTTCGGTATCCATCTCTCCTTGCCTATATGTTTCCAAATGAAAATGTCAATTTCTTCAAGGAAAAAATGGAGTTGTCAATATTTGATGAAAGGAAGCGTTAGAAGCCAGCTTCGGTATGGACTCCTATCCTTTGTTCCACTTACGATTATTATCTATTTTCGAAGAAATTCATGGATCCAATTTTGTGTGACCTGGGTAAGGATGGTGACTATTATCATGTATTAGGTGATCAAAATAGCTAGATGCAATCCATGTTCTCGAAGTACGACTGGTTCGTCGGTGAAGATTTCACATGTGTCTGAGTGCAAAAATTTTGCAAAGAGCTGATCTAACTTCTTGCATCCCCCATCGATCGAGTATTGGCCCTTGAAGTCTTCTGACAGATGACTATTATGGACTTGAATTTTTGCTCCGACTTGAAGAAGAAAAATAAAAATTCTTTGATTGCTCAATGAGTTTCAAAATGGTGATCACGGTAAAGAGGAGGCCAACAGAGCTACATGAGGCTAAGTTGGAACACCTCGAGTTGGTTTTTATCTATGACAAATGGGACTACAACCTCGAGAACAATCTAGGTGACACATCTATTAAGGTAAAGCATAGTCCTTGACCATACTGGGAGGCATGGAGAAATCCGATTGAAGATGACAACAAATTCTAGGTGGACTTGGCACTCATGCCATTTAATAGTTAGAGGCCACCATGGCTTAGCTTGTACCTCGTCAAAGGGAAGGTTGAATAAAATAGCCGTATAATAAATACCCCCTAAAGTAGCTTGGTAAAAGATAATTTTTAGACAAAAAAGATAAATGATAATTGTATCTACCACCAAGAGATTAGGAACCACAATGTCCATTTCCAACATCCATTGATTTTTGATGTCGATGATCAATTTGATTACCTCTGGGATGAGAATCATTTGTGCTCTAACACAAGTGATGCAGGGGAACTCAACCTTGAAGATGCCCCACCATGCTCCGATAAGGGAAAGCTCAAACAAAAGGCAACAATGCAGCCTAGCACTATGATTAGGAGGAGTGTGTGAGTGAAAAATTCATGATTAGGGTCCTCGTAGTCTCAACCACCAACAATAGTGGCTAATGTTGAGCCAATGCAACTACCGATGGAGGTGGTAGATGTGAAGAACTCTCTCCTCAACAAAGGACAACACATTGATGTTTATATCACTGGTAGTATACAAGAGGCTGCTATCGACCAATGGTTGGAAAAAGAGTTAGCCTCTCAGGTATTGTTCTCTTCCCCTATCCTTGGCTCATAGTCTTTTGTTTCTTCTACGGTCCCTACAACACTTATCAGTCTAGGTATAGGACTATCTTTCTCTGTCCCCTCTGCAATAGCTATGAGAGGGCCTCTCAAGTTATCTCATATTAGATGAATGGATTTCACTCCCCCTGGGCTACCCCATCACTAGTTGGTACCCCTTATGTCACCCCATCTCCTCCTCATCTGCACCCATATCAACTGTCCCAGTTATTTTAAAGTTGTCATCCCTGTTGCATCATCAGAGTCGATTCTGACTCAACCTTCATAGACATTAGAGCTCATGATATATCCCTCACCCCCACAATTTTCCATGAGCCTCTCCACAATGTCATCACCTAGAATGTGGAATATTCCTCCTTTCTCTCCACAAATGGTAGCCCTTTCCAAGAAGAAAACATTTGAGGTCACCCACCTCTCTTTTCCTTTTGTTTTCCCTCTTGATGTTCCCTTTACAAGTGAACGAATCAGATTGTCGACCCAATTCTTGTCCTAGAGTGATATAATGAAGCAAGCTCAAGCTCTGCATCTTGAAAAGGAACAAGTAAAAGATGCGAAGAGACTAGAAGAGCCCAGAGTCCATACAACTTATAATGAGGCTCAACAATCATCGCATTTCACAACCCTACATCCAATTTTTGTTAAACCATAGGGAGAATTGCAAACAAATGGCTACGACATCCATGCCATCAGACTGGACTTGCACATTGCCCAACCATAGGATAAAGTTGAGCTCCTGGAGGAGACACAACTAGTGGTGACTACTGACTTCCTTAAGTTTGATCACAAATTAAAAAAGATGGAGGACAAGCTCAAGGTTGGATGTTGCATTGACTAAAGAAAAGGTGCAAGAAGCTGCAAAGGTGCACATCACACAAAATATGTAGGTTGAATAGGCTAGCCTACAGAGAGAGCTTGAGAAATTACAAACCCAAGAATCAGGTTGGATAGTCAAGCTACAACAAAAGAACCAAGAATTATTCGATAAATTGGCCTAGTCAGAGGAAGGATTGCAATGAAATATTAGAGAGTTACAACTCTTGAATGACCATCTTGAGCAGATAGTACAGGAAAAGGAGGTGAACCAGGTGAGTGCATAGGCTCAACTCCAAGATCTCAGGAAGTTCAATCTTACCTTGGATCAAGAGTCTGCAATCAGGAACCAAGCTAAAGAAAGGTGGCTAGCCACACAAAAAGACCTAAAGGAGAAGCTCACCTCTGCCATGGAACAAATTGTGGGGTTAACATAGGAAATTGAAACAAAGGATGATGAAATTAACGAGTTGATGAAAATCGCCCAAACCCCTGCTCCACAATCTGACCTCTACTCAGTAGCCCAATAGTTGTACACTCCTACTAGGAAAGAGTCAAGGCCTTGTGCCCTACTCTCTAGCCCACACTCTGATTCATGGTAGAGGCTATAGATTTATGCAAAGAGGTTCACGGAACAATGGAGAAATTCTCACAATTCATAGAAGAAAAGGTCCCCAAAGCAAAGAGGTTATTGGATAAGCTATATAAAGTACTGAGCGAAGATCTGGAATGAGTGAGGATCAAGGATTGAGGACAACTATTGAGGTTGTGAGAAGGTTTATCTGCTACTAGGAGGATACTCTACATGATAAGAGATGTTTGATTACATTGGGGAAAACTATGGATGACATTCAAGCAAGGTTCTCCCAACTACTTCAGATGGGCTTTCCCTCTCCTTTTCTTCCAAATGAATTTGTGGCTATTGTGGATTAGATTGCTACTGAAATCAAGGGGAGGAAGTAGGACATATTAGTTTTCTAGAATTTTAGACAACCTCCTATCACTGAGAACATTGAGGGTGTAATTAATTAGATCATGTGGCTACTTTTCTACCTTGAGGATGAGTTAGGAAAATACTTGGTCATATCTTATAAGGAGGTGATCGACCTGTATGAGTCCCACGGGATCCTGCGCACCATCAACACCTTCCAAGGTCGATTGGTTGCCCTTGTAGGGTGCTCTTTCTATACTATGACTCCAACATCCAAATGAATAAAGCTCTGGCCTTTAAAAACTAGAAAATTTTAGATTCACCATTCCATTGGCGAAATGCCCCTGGTAGTTTCCAAAAGATGTGGATATTTAATATGCCCCATGCTCCCTTCATTTTTTCTTGATGGTTTTCCTAGCTTTTGACCTTGCCTAATAAATGAAAATGGACTCCAGCTTCACCTTTCAACATTCTCACACTGAGTCACCATGTGTCGCCAAATCACTTACCAAAGGAAAGCTTCCCTTCTCTTCTCTTTCAGGCCTAAACTACCTGCCACAAATCCTCCACCCACGTAAACCCTTGGTGGGCCCCTCAAATCATGTCGACAACAAAGAACACTGCCACATGTCCCCCAATCACAATCTCTCACCTAAGGCCATGGAAGATGATCTACGGGTTGTGAAATGCCACCACGCACCCCTCGGCATGGATAAATAAAAGAAATGAGTGATGCGAATGCTTGGCTTCCATATTGCACTGGATATTCTACCAGTTTTCACTTGAGGTGACACTTGTTTACACAAGGTAGAATGAGACCACTACCATCATTTGAAGGGGTTGCACCTAACTAGCGAGCGACTAGGTTCATCATCGATAATCTTTCTGTTACGATGGCCATGATGAATCATTGTTGCAAGAATTATGATTCATGATGGGGAATCATTTTCTATTACAAACTTCCAAGGTGGTGGATGCTCATGGCTATATATACTACTTCTCCCAAAGGAGAAGGGGTTCTCATTAAAAGAGGAGTTCTTCAAAACAAAATGAAGACGGAATTCTTTAGATAAGGAAAGAAAAATTCTATGTGTTAGTTCATAATATCTATAGAAGAATTTTGGAGACACCAGGCCTCTATTTTGTTAGATAGATGTAAAGACTCATAGACTGCGCCCTTGTAATTTGGCCTTTATGTTTCTTAACTATAGATAACATTATACTATGTTGTTTCTGAAAAGTTTATTTGCAACTTCAATTATTTGAATAGAATGTTGATTTGGAACCATGTCTTCGACTCTTTTTGTTCAGTGAAACTTTGTGAAAATGATTTTATGTTATGAAATAAATCATTGAGGTCTTCTTCTTTGATATTTGTCATTTCAGACATAGCAGATTACTTAGCAGGCCCTTAGATTGTATCTATAAGATAGGTTTATCGTGCCTTAAATATAAATCCTTGCATACCACCATAATTAGATCTTCTATTTCTTGTATCTACTTATGTTTCCCATTCAAAACCCCAATTATAGAAGAAGCTGACTTCTTTAAAATCTAGAGGTTACTCAGTTTGGCACAATAGCTCCCCCCTAAAATTGAGTTTCCCATAAGAGGTTATTACCTTTCCATCTTTTGGCATCAACAGTATGCATACATCGAACATTTGTAACATACATGTTTAAGTAAACTCCATGTGCTATTAATGTCTTATCATGTAAAGTCTAGGGTTCTCAATTGGAAATTCAAACATATGCTATAAAGTAGGTTTAATGTGGCACAGAGGTACATTCCCCACACATTCTGAGCTGGAGAAATTTGACAGGGCACATTTAATAAGAAACATTCATTAGATTTTACAAGGATGACGTGCTTGGATTAAGTCTAGAGATTTGTTTGTAATGGACAATGCTAAAACTGTATTTAGTTTTAGCATCGAAAGATAATTGAATTTAGCCAAAGTTGAGTTATCAATGAAGACTCTTTTTACAGGGCCATTTTTTTATGATTACAAATGAAAGATGCTAGCTTGTGCCAATGTTATATTTAGTACAAAGATAGAATTCTAATCCATACAATTACAGGAAACTTAGCAACCATTTTAAATTTTGAGACTCTCCATGTGTGTCATCCTTGTAAGATCCTTTTTCTAAGAAATTGTGTCAAATGTTTTTCCGATGAGCATTTTGTTTCTAAAGGTTCAGAGTGTTCAACTTGGTATGACAAGTGACTAGTCTTGCCGATGCAAATCTGAAGGAAGTCATCAATGTGAACCTGAATTATTGGTGCAGGCTCCCTATCTCTCATCAACATTAGAAGTTTGGTCAAGAAGCTCCATTGGGGAGAGTCTTACCAATCTCAATGGCATCGGGGTAAAATTAGCCTTTGGTTGGACTTGAGAATGTTATTCCATTTGTGGTGGCCTTGTTGATAGCTATTGATCATCGATGTGGTCTTGTCAAAGTGAATCTGAAGGAAGTCATCGGTGTGACCATGAATAATCGGTGCGAGCTCTCTATCTCTCATTGACATTAGAAGTATGGCTGAGAAGCTCTATCAAGGAGAGTCTTACTGATATCAGTGGCCTTAGGGTAACATTGGCCTTTGGTTGGACCTGCGAATGTTATTCTACTTTCGGTGGCCTTGCCAATGGCTATTGATCGTCAGTGTGACTCTTACCAATCCAAGGAAAGGTCATCTAGCTTGGGTCATCAGGAAGACATGGAACTATGATGAGACATTTTGAACTTCTTCCGATGCATGTTATTTTGCTAATGAGTCTACTCTAGTTGAACATTAGTGTGACTCCTACCAATGAGGTGTTCTGCATTTGAACTAAAGGTCATCGGGATGACTTGGGACCTCGGGGAAATATTTCATTATATCCTCGATGCTTGTTGTCTTGCCAATAAGGCTATTTTGTTGACGTCAATGAGACTCTTGTCGATGCTCATCGTCATGATGGTTCTTTTGGAACATTAGGGTGACATGGGAAATTGATGGGACTTTGAGTCTCTCATCAACGTTAGCAGTCTGTTTGAGATGTTTCATCAGGGATAGTCTTATCGATCTTAGTGGCATCAAGGTAACATTGGCCTTCGGTTGGACTTGAGAATCTTATACCACTTTTGATGGTCTTGTCAATGGCTATTGATTGTTTGTGTGACTCTTGCTAATCCGAGGAATGGTTTTCCTACTTGGGTCATCAGGGAGACATGGAACTTCGATGAAATATTTTGAACTTCTTCCAATGCATGTTGTTTTCCTGATGAGTATATTCTAGTCAAGTATCAGTGTGACTCTTTCCGATGAGGTGTTTCAAACTTAATTTGAACTAAAGGTCATTGAGATGACTTGGGAGCTCGATGAAACATTTTAGACTATCTTTGAAGCTTATTGTCTAGCCAATAAGACTGTTTGGTTGATGTTAGTGAGAATCTTGCCAATGCTCATGGTCGTGATGGTTCTTTTAGATTATCAGGGTGACTTGGGTTATAGATGGGAATTTCAGTGTCTCGTTGATGATGTTAGTCATGTCGATGGTCTTGAAAGAGGACCATGGTTGAATAATGTTGACTTGGTTGAGTTGTTGAGTTGTACAATAGATATTCAAGTGAGAAGCATTGTAAGCTTTCCTTTAAGCACAACTCAACTACTTTCATTTTCACTTATCAAAAATTCAATGGATTTTTAGAATAGAGTGTTTTCTCTAGTAAATCATAGGTTAATGTAGCTTAAGGAGTTTCAAGTGAGAAATTAGAAGGCGTTGATTATAGTTAAGCCATGGGAAGAGCCTTCCTCAATAGGTATCGAGAAAGAAGAATTGCATAAAGTCTTCAAAGTAAATTCTATTAATTTTGTTATTAGACTCTATTTGGTAATGATGCATTACAATAGAGTATTCAAAAATACAAATTCACCAAACAATCGCTAAATAATAGGGTTTGTGTTTTGGTCATGTAATGGGGCTATCTTTTGACAATGTAAATGGTTACTTAAGGGGATTTGATTCTCAAATGGTGATGGTTTTTTATCTTGAATGTCATGGGGGCTTCTTTTATAAAATGTAAAAGGGATATGTTGTCTATCAATGTAAAGAGGTCAATATTAGGGAAGAGTCAGTCATGGAATATAATTAGGAATCTTATGTTCTTACTCAAGGTATAATCGGGGGTTTTCTTCCTAGTTTTTTCCCACCAGTATACTTGCCTAAACTAGGGATTTGTAATATCTATATTTTAATATTAATACAATTATAGTGGTTTTCCACTTTTTCTAAAAAAGGAATTAGATCCACAAGAATTCATTAAACCCTTATTTTTTTAGATTGAATAAACATTAAATACACATAACAAAAATTGAAATCACAACATTATGCACATGAAAACACCAAATTTAATTGGGAAACCTAATGAGGGAAAAATAATGGTGAGGATTAGATCACAATATAAGTAATAGCAAAATAGGTATAAGGGGCTCACTGCCAGAATAAGACACGTTGTCCAAAAAGGCTCACAACTAGGGGTCACTACGACTAAAAGAAAACAAGAAGATAGAAGAAGAATTTTACATAGAGAAAACACTTCTCAATGCAACAAGGAGTCCACCACAATTTCTTGCAAACTTTTGTAGTCTTCACATGAAAGATTTCAGATGCCTTTAGCTCACTGCCTTCAAGAACCCTAACATGAAATTCATATTTCTCTACTCAATTTTGCATCATGCACATCACTTGCAACAATCTTTTATCTATCTTGATTCTTACACTTTTGCACACCCTCTTACATCAACACCATATATATTTATATCAATCTTGACCTCAAAATCTTTCTCCAATGTTGGTCTTTAGTTGTTATACATTCAAATTCAAAATAGGTTAACACCTAAATATTCTCATAGCGGATAGGAATGAAAAATGACCTACACAAATCCCTAGTTAAGACCCAAATAGATCCCAAAACACTTCACCATGCTTCCACAAGCCTTGCATGTAGTGTTAAATACAAGGTCGTCCAACACCTGTACGAAACACCATAGAGATTAAGTACATGCTTCCTTAGATCAAGTCGAAAGTTCCAAAAAACATAATTGACTTTAAATCAATCCACAATGATCAATGAACTATATAAGATTTATCAAACACTTCATCCAAGCTCGCATCAACAAATACTTTAACTTAGGACAACTAGTAACCATTTATTGTAAACTGATAAATGAAACTCTCATTGTATTGCACCAAATCAAGTAAAAACTTGAACAAAAAAAGATAAAAACATTATAATTTACTTTGTAAATCATCACAACCTAAAGCCAAATAGCGAAGAAACGTTGATCAAATACATTTCTACCAGAAAATAGAAAACATTACTTAAAATTTGGTTCACACTCTGGTGAAAGTATCTCACAGTATACAATGATCCAAAACCCCAAATTTTGAATATAGCAACCTTTGTCAACCTTGAATAATGTGCAATATCCACACAAGAATATCATCAACATATAAACAATGTAAAGCATAATATCATAGCACATTATGATCATTTGCACATCACAATTTACTTTGTTTATTATTTTTTCTTAAAAGAACTTGGAAACCAAGTACCATAAGTTTCATCTCATCTCATTACTTCATTCCAACTCATCTTCAGACTCTAAAAAATATAATAGCTCCATGTACTCACAACACTTCCTCAAGTTCTCAACTACACATGCACAATATTTTTTCCTCTTTTCCATAATTTTCTCAATATCCTCAACATCTTCATCCCATTGTTGACATCAATCACAACACCATCATTCTTGCAACAAGAAAATATTTTATTATGTTCATTTGCATACATTATCAATTCCTAGATATTAAAATTAGAGTTTGAGATTATTACAAGATCCCTATAACTAGGTAATAAAAATAATAGTATATATTGTCATCACAGAAAACCTTTAATTAATTTGGCTTCCATAACAATATATCTAGGTCTTTAGGCTCATCAACATCTTCTAATTTACTATTTCAAAAGAATAGTTTTGATTTATTTAGTAGTGCAATAGTTATTCAAAGCCCTCACTAAATGATGGCCCGTATTAAGGAAGAAGTACTCATAAAAAATAGGAAGAGGAATGATCATTAGTCTAAGTCTCAAGATAGAGCTTAATCACTATAAAATGTCAAAATATATGTCCATGCCCCTAAGAAATAAAATAAATGTAAGAAGGTTGAGTTTGAAACTCTCCTCCTCCCCCTCAAAGGGCTATATAAATCCCTTTTTTTCCTATAACATATAGAAGGGAATTACTCTCTTTTTGGTCTTATTTTAATAATTAATTGTATGAAATGAATAGAAATATGGTTATTTGATAGATTAATTCATGGTTCAAATAAGACTAGTGAGTAGTAATATAATCTCTTTTTTTTTTATAATTCCTTTTCAATTTTTTGCTCATTAGCATTTACCATCATAGTTTATACTTCCTTTGGTTCTTATAAATGAGATCAACTATATTGAATCATGATCAACCATTAAAATCCATATCCCTAATTGATTTAAAATATTCATATCTATTTGTGTATCGTTGATGTTAGTAAGTGCCTATTATCTATCATTTTTTTACATGTTTCTTAATGGGAATGATTTTTTTTAGGCAATCATTGGTGCTTCCCAAGTGATTTTAAATATTATGAAGGGGTAATTGGGTGGGTATAATTAATTGTTTCTAATTAATAATAAATGTCTTGTTATTTCAATTTTATCCTTCCACATGTAAAATAAAGGATAAAGTTGTCGTACCATGTGGGGGAAATTCTTTAATAATGGAAACTTAAATTGGCAGAATAGATATGGTACATACAAAGGTATCAATATATATTTTGAACAATGCATGTGATATTATATTTTTAAGAGTGCACCTATTTTACCATATATGGATCACAACTTACCAATAGTGTCTTGAAAATGAAATGTGCATTATAACTTGTAATGTGACACCTAATAAAATATTCTCTAAACTATGCATGGAAAGATAGGTATGAATCTATTGGATTACAATATTAGTTGAAATACATTATTAGTAGATAAATATATACCCTTTATAGATAGAGAGAAACACAATACAATATATAGGTGAAATATGGATGAGAATACTCCACTATCGATACTTCAAGGAACTAACAAAAATATATTAAATTTTAACCATGAAGAAAATAAAAAAAGTTATTGAGAGAAATTAACCACTAAATATCAATGGGACTTGCATATTATGGTAAAATTTCTAGCAAATCATAATACAAAGGTAAACAAAAATTCAAAGATTCTTCAAACCTATTCGAAATAATTTTAGATTTCCTTATCAAACATTATGCTAAATTATTAGAGTTATTTATAATTAAAGAATATTTCCTTTTTATGATTCTTATTGTGGATATCTAAAATTCACATGTTAATATGAAGTTTAGTTATTACTCTTTTATAGTTAACACACACAAAAAAAATATAATTTTCAATAAAACTAACCAACCTCATATTTCTAAGTGATATTTAATTATCTGCCACATATTACAACTTACTTTTCTTAAAATATGACAAGGCATAGGGTGAACAACCAATTTTAGATGTAGTTCCTACACAACCCTCTTTTTATAGTTGAAATACAAAATATGGAACTGAATGTGTATTTTTCTTATACATAGTAGTAAATTTTAAGGATTATTTCAGTATTATTTTGATTATGATTGGATTTCAAAGATAAATATTATCCAATCAATTGATCAATTATTCTAGGGCCTTTTTTTTCATACTCTAAAATATTTTTTTACCATGACTAGGGTGACCTACAATATCATGAAAAAATTAATACCATAATAATATATGGTGCACCATCGACACCATACAAATTGTCAATTTTTGTACAAGATAGAGTATCATTTTTATAGATTATGTGATAGATGTATGATATTAAAAAAAAAAATCTTAAAAAACGTAAAAATAAATGTTTTCTACGATCATAGATAAGGGGAAGAATTTTTACTATCCTTGGAAAGCAAGGATATTGTCTCTTGTATGAAAAAAAAATGTAACATAGAAGGAAGGTGGATGATAAAAAGGAACTTTGACCTTAAATTTTTTATTGATAGGTTGAGGAGTTCTGGGAATTTTAATTTGGAGCATGATCATTTTGAAAGAGAGGACTTAGGAAGGAGTTGTCTCTCTTGGAAGGAGATAGTTTTATAAAAAATACTTTAGGGATATTATAATGGTATAATTAGGAACCATGAGCAATGTTCCTTGTTAGATAGGTTCTTTTCATTAAACAAACAATCTAATATGTACATATACATGATTTTTTATTATAAAATATTGAACTTTGTCCATCATTCCTTTAAGATTAACATTTTTAAAATTCGGTGGAATTTTATCTCTACAAGATTATATTTAGGAATATGAGAAATAAACAATTACTATAATAAGGAATACACTTTATAAAAGAACACCATAAATTCCTCCCATTACAAATATTTATATTGAGAAACGAAATACTACTATACAAGCCCTGGTTGATTACTTAGAGATCGAAGAAACTAGAGAGCATATCCAAGAGGAGGTATTAAATTTTTGATTCCCTTAAAAGAAATGACATGTTTAATTCTAGGTAAGACATGCTTCTTAATTAATTATTGTCATACAAAGGAATTATTCAATGTAGGATGTGAGAAATAGAGCTCATATAGAACTCAAAACTAATGAATAATTTGTAAAAGATGAAGAGTGTAAATTTCTTTTGTTTTCATTGAAAATAATAGATAATATTAAAAAATACATTTCACAAAAATGATATCCTTCTCATTCATTATCAATATTATTCTCGAATATGTATAATGGAGTTTGATATGGAAGGTGATAGTCTATCTTTTATTTGATGAATAGGTTTTTTTTGCTCAATGTGAGACAGAGGAGTGGGGTATATAATTTTTAAATATAACTGCTCAGCAATGAAGACATTATATTTAGTTGCTATAAATTGTTACATAGATGGGATATGACATCTATAATTCACATTGGTACTATAAAAATATATATATGATCTAATGATATTTCTAATAATATTGATTAGGAAAGGATATAGTACATTAATAAAAAAATCCATCGAGTGTTTGAAACTTTACCAATTTGGGTCATTTATGTAGCCTATAATAAGCCTCAAATTTACATAAATCATAAGAAATTAGGAAATTTTATAAAAAAGATATTAAGAGATACATCTACCCTAGATTTAGTAGCCGTTAACATGAGTACAAAAAATTGGCTAATATTAGAAATTTGTAAGAAGATTGCGTCATGATATTGCTTTAATTTAATAAGAAAAGTGATATATTGAAAAGTGAAATCTCTAGAATGAGATTTAACATTTAGAGTCTTTCAAGATTGAGATTGTTTCTTGATGCATTTATTGAAAATGTTTGTGAGTTGAGAGAGTAATATCAAGAATAAATTGAATCAAATATTATATTCTAGAAAAATGCAAATTATAATATTGATATCTTAATAAATTTATTTTTTAGGAATACAACAAAATCATAATATGGTTGGTGAATAAAATTTGGGAGAACTTCAACAATATCCATATTGCTATCATTCTTTTGTACGAGAATATACATTCTTGGATGAATATGTGTAATAAATTTGTTCCTATAGTTTAAATAATCAAAATTATTTTTTAAAATTTTATGTATGATCCATCATATGCTACCAAATATTAATTTACTGTAGCTTGGACAATTATTTTCTCCATTCCCAATAATTGTTATTTAATTCTTGAGACTTCTAGAAAGGAGTTATTTAGAGATAATTAATTGATTGATTCCTTTAGAGACTTCTAGGAACTAGTTAGTTAGGTTTTGTTAGAGTCTAATTAATCTTAGCCATTGATTGAGATTAAATCATGGCGATTGTTTTTTCAATGAGAATAGTTTAAAAGGGGATCAATGAAAATTTGGAGAACACACATTTGAAAAAGATTTGCAGTGATAGCAAATAAATTTGTAGTGAGAGCAAATAGTCTTGTAGTGATAGCAAGGGCACAGTGATAGCGTTGGAGACAACAATAGTGGAATTTTAGTAGGAGAAATTAAGGGAAGAATTTTCAGAGAAGAATATTGTCGGAGCTCTGCCAGTAAGAGGCAAGCAGTTAATGTATCTCTTGATTTGCTGAAGATTAATAATTATGTATCTCTTTATAGATAGGAGATTAATAATTAGTAATTTCAATAGAATTTTCACATGGTATCAAAGAAAATCTGAGGGCAAAAAGAGCTCAACACAAGCACAAGAAGAAAAATTTAGGGTTTATAAAACCCAATTCTACCTCTTCAAAATTATTTGTTTTTATTATTATTATTTTTATTTGAGATGGCCTCAACAGGTTTAAAAAATCAGGATAGATTGGATGGAGCCTCAAATTTTGGTGTCTGGAAAGCCAAAATTTCTTTATTGCTGGAAGAGAATGGTATCAAGGAATATGTGACCAGTGGTGTAGTTGTACCTATAGATCCAACATAGCTCTTAGCATATAATAAGGAAGATGCCAAGTTGAGGAGGTTGATTCTTGATGGTGTTAAGGATCATATTGCTCCACATATCACAGAGTCAAATACAACGAAGAAGATATGGGACACCATTTTGAATTTGTACCAAAATGCTACCACTAACAGGAAGTTGATTCTTAGAGAAAAGTTGAGGAATACTTGGATGAACAAGGGAGAAGATGTTACAAATTACCTCAACAGACTTACACTTGTCAAGGAAGAGTTAGCTATTCTTGGAGATAAACTAGATGATGATGACCTAGTATAGATAGCCCTAAATGGATCTACTAAGTAGTGGGATTTCTTTGCTCAATTTATTAATGGACGAGACACCTTACCGAGTTGGGATCAACTATGGAGTGACTTCACTCAGGAGGAGCTTAGACTAAGTCTTGTTAGTGGTACCAATAGTAAGAGTCAGAAAAGTGAGGCAAAATAGGAAAACATTGCTCTAGTTGGAAAAGGGAAAGCGAAGAAGGGGTCTAGCGAAGGATCAAATCCTAAAGGTGAGAGGTATGGCATAGGAGGGTGGGCCAGATACATCATGGAGCACTTAAATTGCTTCATGAGACAATGACAGGTGTTCCAAAGTTGAGCACAAAGAATGATGATGTATGTAAGGGATGTGTGTTGAGGAAGTTTGTGAAAGCAAATTTTCCAAGGAGTGACACCAGATCCAAGGGTGTTCTTGATCTAGTACATACACATATATGTGGATCAATGTCGATGAAGTCTCTTAGAGGATAAAAATAATTTGTTACTTTTATTGATGATTTCTCTAGGAAGAACTAGATATACTTCTTGAATACCAAAGATGAGGTTTTTAGTCATTTCCAAGAGTTCAAAGCTCTTGTGGAGAATTTTTTAGGTAGGAAGATAAAGGTTCTTCGATTAGACAATGGAGGAGAGTACAAAGGGAAAGATTTTTAGGAGTTCTATACCAAGGAAGGAATCAAGAGAGAATGGAATGTTCCTTATAACCCACAATAGAATGGGGTTGCTGAGAGGAAGAATTGGTCTATATTGAAGGAAGCAAGGGCTATGCTGTATGACCAAGATATGCCATGTTACTTATGGGAAAAGGCATGCAGTACGATAGTATAAGTATAGAACAAGGTTCCACATAAGTTATTGGGAAAGATGTCATTAGAGGAGGCATTCTTAGGGAAGAATCCAGATGTCTACCACTTTAGGATATTTGGGAGTTTGGCATATTGTCACATTCCAGGGGCTACACATTCCAAGTTAGATCAGACTATAGAAAGAGGGTACTTTGTGGGGTATAGTTAAACCTTGAAGGCATATCAGATATTTATTCCAAGGGCCAAGAATATTATAGTTAGGTGTGATGTCAAGTTCATGAAGGATAAGGCATTTAGAAGGTCTAGAGATTTGCTAATAGATGATCAAAGTGAGCAGCCAGTAGAAACTCCAAGGATCAAGCAATCAAATCAGGGACAACGAAGCTTGAGTATAGTTACTTGTACAAGCACAGGATCAAGTGCTAAGAGTTCATAGAGTATGGAGCAACAGATGCAACAATTCCAAGAGATGCATCAAGAACACATGGAAGTTTATACTTCATCCTCTACAGTTGGTAGTAGTAACCAACAAACACATAGAGATACTCAGAAGGTTGTGGGAGCTCCTAGGATGACTAATAGACAACAAAGAAAACCAACTAGGTATAATGACTATATGACATTAGTTATTCAGTTGGTAGATAGTGAGCCTTCCATCTATCAGGAGGCCGCATAACAACAAGTGTGGCGAGATGCGATGGTTGAGGAATATGGTAGTGGTTGGATCATGTTGGATCTATAAGATCAAGCACAATACAAATTGTAGCATTGAGAAATATAAGGCAAGGTTTTTGGCCAAGGGGTTCTCTTAGAAGGAGGGAATATACTATGAGGAGACATTCACTCCAATGCCTAGGTATACTTCTATATGAGCTGTGATCTCACTTGCAGCATAGGTGGGATGGAAAATCCATTAGATAGATGTCAAGATAACATTTCTTAATGGTGAATTGAAAGAGGAGGTATAAATAGAACAACTAGAGGGATTTGTAGCACATAGATTTGAAACCCACATGTGCAAATTGAAGAGAGATTTATGCAGACTCAAGCAGGCTCCTAGGGTGTGGTATGAGGGAATTGATAGATACTTTTAGGGAATGGGATTTGTGAAGAGTGAGGTGCATGCTAACCTCTACTACTTGGTGGTTGTGGGTGAGGTTCTCATTCTTGTTCTATATGTGGATGACTTGTTTTTAATAAGTTCACTAGGGCTCATAGAGTAGTGCAAGCAAGACCTTGCAGTAGAGTTTGTGATTAAGGATTTGGGGCTTATAGACTACTTTCTAGGCATGGAGGTATGGTAGATAGATGGAGTGATTTTCCTTAGACAAGGGAAATACTATGTCAAAATCATGAGGAGGTTCAAGATAGAGGATTATAGAGCCATGTCTACTCCTATGATCAAAAATTGGAAGAAGGTAGACACATCCAGGGAGAAGGATGTAAACCCCACCTTATATAGCTAGATGATTGGATCTCTCATGTATTTGGTCAACACTAGGACAAATATATCCTTTGTAGTAAACTCTCTTAGTCAGTTCATGGTTGAGCTAAGGAGAGTGCATTGGACATCGAAAAAGAATGTGTTGTAGTATTTGTGTGGTACAATCCAGTATGGGATCAAATATACTCAAGGTGATGGTATTAGATTGATAGGCTATATTGACACAGATTGGGCAGGCAATACAATGGAAAAGAAAAGCACTTCAGGTTGTTGATTTAGCTTGGCATCAAGAGTTGTCTCTTTGTATAGCAGGAAACAAAGGTTTGTGGCTCTCAATTCTGCAAAGGAAAAATACATAGCAGCTAGCATGGTGACATGTGAGGTGATATGGCTTCAAAAGTTGTTGGTAGACTTGTTTGGTTAGAGGGTTGAGACTACAGTGATACACTATGACAATCAAATTTGCATCAAGTTGTCTGAGAATCCAGTGTTTCATGATAGGTCTAAGCATATAGATATTAGGTATCACTTCATTAGGGATTATGTACAATAGGGGATTGTTCAGATACAGTATATACCTACAGATTAGCAAGTAGCAGACATTTTGACAAAGGCATTGGGGAAGGTGAAATTCATCTTCTTCAGAGATATGATGGGTGTCATGCAGAAAATCTTCCTCGCTAAGAGGGAATGTTAATTTATTGTATCTTAGACAATTTTTTTCTCCATTCCGTGTAATTATTATTTAATTCTGGAGACTTCTAGAAATGAGTTAGTTAGAGATAATTAATTGACTCCTTTAGAGACTTCTAGAAACTAGTTAGTTAGGGTTTGTTAGAGTCTAATTAATCTTAGCCACTATTTGAGATTAAATCATGGCCTTGGGTTTTTCAATGAGAATAGTTTAAAAGGGGATCAATGGGCATTTAGAGAACACACACATTTGAGAAAGATTTGTAGTGATAGTAAATAGATTTACAGTGAGAGAAAATAGTCTTGCAGTGATAGAAAGGGCATAGTGATAGCGTTGGAGGTAGTAGTAATGGAATTTCAGCAGGAGAAATTAAGGGAAGAATTTGTGGGGAAGAATATTGCTGGGGCTCTACCAGTAAGAGGCAAGCAGTTTATGTATCTCTTGATTTTCTGAAGATTAATAAAATTCCTCATCTAGAGTACTGGTTTT
>CM021102.1:357115824-357326862 GCA_007115665.2 Sequoiadendron giganteum
TGGACTCACGCTAGATCTTGTTTCGATTGATATTATGGTGGCTACTACTCAGGGGGAGTAGTTATAAGATTTAGATATGAGGTTCAGAGCATGTGTACCTTTTCCATTGGTGTTAAAGGGGGAGAGGAGCAATGTGAAAAATGTGGGAGAAGAGTAAAGTGGAAGAAGAAAATAGGAAAAATGTGCACAATCTAAGGGGGAGATTGTTGGAGAAGAGCTAGCTAGGTTGATGGTATTTTTCACATCTTGTGTTTCCATGAATGCCCAAGGGGGAGATTGTTAGATTTTGAAGTTGTATTGCTGATATGTGGTTGTCATTGATGTCAACACTATTAGAATTGGTGATTCTGAAGGTTGTATATGTTGAGGATATTGAGAAAATTGTAATAAATATATTGCAGGTAGCCAGTGAAGCTGAGAAGGTCAGAGTGGTTAAAAGTTGTGTTCATTGATGCTCAAGCACACACACTAAAGGGTTTGTTTCCGAGCTTATCTAGTATGTTGTCTAAAATTTTCAGTCGTGCACATCAAGAATTAAGAAAGTTATGAAGATCTATGTTCCTACAGTTATTTAGTTATTGTAGCAAGTGTTTCTAGGAAGATCAGATTGCAATTCTGGTGAATTTTGTTGTTGTGTATGTTTTTGAGATGTTCAGTAATGTTTCTAGATTATTCTCTATCAATTATGTTCATCTGCATTCATCATCATGTTCGTGATTGAATATTTTTCCATGTGTGATCAATATTTTCATGTTCTTGGCTGACATGATGGTGAAAGTGTGTTGCGGATCCCTATGGATTAATATTTTATTGTTTGGCATACTTGAGGATGTTGATTTAGGTCTTTTCTATGTTGTGACCAACTTATGTTGGTGCACATTAAGAATTGTTCATGTATAGATTCTGACCAAGTTGCAATTCATTTATTCTATGGCTACAAGAGTTGTTGATGTAAATCCATGTAGTGGATATATAAGAGTGATTGTCTCTTCATTATAGTGTGTGTGTTCTCAATATATGCTTGATGTAGGTGTGTATGTGAAAATAAAAATCAGATCATCTGAATGCAAAGCAAAGTGTATTTATGCCTAACTAGAACTGTAATTAGGCTTGTGAAGAAGCTAATTTCTCAGTTCATGTTCATCAAATGAATTTAATCTGATTATCTTATGTAAGGCAGTCAGCCTTCCCTTTAAGCAGTGTGCTCTAAGTAGTGTGTCTGCATTCTTTATTCATTCTTCATTATACTTTTAATAGGGTATAATCTTGTGGACTAACATCCACCATGGTCTTTCCCCTGACAGGGTTTCCACATATAAAATATTGGTGTTCATGTGTCTCTAATGTGTTATTGATTCATGCTTGCACTATTGATTATTAGATCTGAATTTAAAGATTGATTAATGTTGAATATGTTTGATTTTGGTAACAACAGATTCACCCCCCCTCTTAGTTGTCTATCCTTGTTTTGTGAACAATAATAGTCATAATGTTTTAAAAATAATATTCCGAAATCGACAAAAAGCCCAAAATGTGGCATTGAAAACCATTATTTGCAAATAGCAAAAAGCCCATAGGAGGTCCCATTTTCATCGCCATTTTGCACAATGACGTTTTGCGGGTTGGTAGAGAGCAACATGAGATATGCAATTTTGCAATTGCCAAATGAAATAACTGACAACCCATTCTGGAAATATGAGTGAAATAACCAAATAATGATTATAGAAATCATAAACCATGCGAAATATGTAAGAGTTATGTTTCATATTTCACTTTGCTATAGTCAAAATTTTCTTTCACTTTCTTCATCTGATTGGAACAAAACGCTTTGACAGAAAAGAAGGCCGGAGAAATAAATGGCACTGATGGAAAGACTCAATAGTTAGACATTAACTCTAACCTCCCATGGCCTGTCCCATTGCTAGGAAAACCTATCAACACTGGCGGGTTTTCAAAATCATATTTTGGAATGCACAAAAACCCAAAAAAACATGGCATGTGAAACCATTATTTACAAATAGCAAAATTAGGTGCGAAGAATGTAATGAAATTTGAAAACATTAGGTATTATGAAACATGCAAGGCATAGATGTTATAGATTATTTGCAGTGTTGTAAAACACACTACTCCATTTTAGTTAGTTCATTATGAAGAGTTCCACTTTTATTCTGTTATGCTCCAAGAATGTAATCAAGTCAACTTTCAAATTGTTGAAAAACTCTCTAGTATAGTCCAAATGTCATTTCGGTTTCTTTGTCTGATTGGAACAAATAAAATGATCACATTATTTACAGTGTTGAAAAACACACTGTCTCTTCTCACTTGCATAGGGTTTTACAACACTATATGCATTGCTTGTTTCTTAACACCTAGGGTTTCCCAACATGCATTCTTACTAAACAAAAAGAATGTCTTCAAACGATTTTGTAATATAGATAGTCTAAATGTATTCAAAAGACCTTTCAAAATTTATAAGGACTTTTAATTTGGGCAAAAATTGCATTTAAATTTTGCATGACTGAAAAAAAAAGTGCACAAAATAATTCCAATTTGGAAAACACAGTGTTGGGTTTCAGTTATTTCAATGTCCTTGTTTAAATCTAAAGGGTTCTCTCATGGTGGGTTGCTTTCTTATTAACACGTAGAGTATTGCAACATGGGGTTTTACAAAATAGTATGAATTTCTTCAAAATAACACCTTCCATTCTTGTGTTTAAATTTTAGATGATTGAAAAAAAAAGTGCACAAAATAGTTGTATTTTGGAAAACACAATGTGGGGTTTTAGTTGTTTGAATCTCGTTGTTTACATGTAAGGGTTTGTCTCATAGTGGGTTGCTTGCTTCTTAACATGCACAGTTTTGCAACATGGAATGTTACAAAACAGTATGTATTTCTCCAAAATCACACCTTCGATTGTTCTATTTAAGTTTCAAGTATATAACAAATTGCATGCTTCATAACACACTGCATTTTTTAACCTCCACATCACAACATACCCAAGCCCTTTTGTTTTTTAAACCCGTATATGTAGGTACACATTACAAATGGAAAGAACACCAATTTCTTGTTGTTATCGACAATAATGAATAAACTCGTTGAAAGTGGTGAACATTGTGTAGTGCATGTTGGAAAACACAATGTGTTTTGAAGCCTGCCTTTACATATACCCAACCTGTTTCTTAAAATACAAATATACAAATGTATAGGTGGTGTTCTATTTTTTCAAATAATACATCTCTCATTTAAGGGGGGGTCTATTAATCATCAACACACAGTGTGTTTCATAGTAGACACTTCATTCTATTTTTCGACAATTCATGCTGGAAAACCCTAGGTGTTAAGAAACAAGCAACCCAAATAGTGTTGTAAAACCCTTTGCAACATTATTGGATAGTACCTGCCACCCCAATTTGGTCAGTTTTCTCCTTAAACTCCTCCACATGCACTCAAACCTTCAGCTTTTAATGAGCATAGTAGAAACAAAAAGGCCCACATCCTTCTCCAGTTTTCTCGTAGTAGAAAAAAATGTGGATGAAAGCAAGACTTCACGAGTAAGCTAAGGCACCCACTTTTTCCAGCTGATAGGAGGCGGGAAAACTGACCTGATGGCACCATTAACTCCTATCTACCATTTCTCAGATGTTTGGTCTCATCTATTGGTTTCCTCACTTTTTGTTACCATGTGTATTGTTATGTAAGCTTTTAGTTATGGTTTTATGAATTTTTTGTATGTACAAAGGTGGGTCTTTTTGGCATAAGCGTTGTTGCAAGGTGTGACCCTTGGTCTTCCATACATCACTAGTTCTTGGGTTTGTGACATGGTCTAATTTCCTCCTATGGTTCTTAACCAAAGCTTGTATTGGGCATTGACTGGTCGATCTTTTGGTGCAATGACAAGTCCAACAATTGGCATCAGAGCTAGTCATAGGTTCAAACCCCACACTTGTGTTGGAGGGGATTCTTGAAAGGTGTGACCCTTGGTATTCCTTGCAGCACTAGTGCTTGGGTTTGTGATATGGTCTAACCACCTCCTATGGTTCTTAACTGAAGCTTGTATTGGGCATTGACAGGTTGATCTTTTGGTGCAACGACAAGTCCAACAAGCATCTGCACAATTGACGACACATTGTATTTCTAAACCTCCAAAGTCACAAAAAGGAAAACTGATATTTGTAAAGAGGCTTCTACATTCCAAAACACATCATGTTTTCAAAATTTTTGCATTGTGTTAGAAAAGAGAAATTCCATTACAAAATTTAGGAAGCCTAATGGCCATTTTTGTGTTATTATGGCCTCACCTTTGTGGTTTGTATGGTATATTATACTAATTAAAAACAATTAGAATATAAATGTTCCTTATTCAAAACCTTATGAAACCCAACTATGTAACAATGCTTCACAGCTAAACAAATTTACATCATTTAAAAGGAGAATTACTATAATGTAAAACAATAAATATTATGTTATTTTCAAAATATATCTGATCTAATTATCAAGGATCCAAAGGTTCGTGTTCTATTTTCAGACAAAAATGATCGATGTAGTGTGAAATAAATTAACCTAAAATTAAAACAAATCAATTATGAGAAGGATAATTGAAAAGATGCAGTATCACCCTTCACTGATGCTTTAAACATTTCCTGTGCAACACTCACTCTTCAACAAGGAAACATCATTCACATAAAATTCTGGGATATAGTACACACACAATAATGTAACATTTATTTTATTTAAATTAAAGTGAAAATTGTTTTAATCCCCGCAATAACCATCCCATCCCTATATAAATCAAAAATTCTAAATGCAATTTTTTTTGGAAATTTAACTACCCAGTTCACTTGCAATTCAAGCTATGGCAGCTAGAATCACTTGTATTTACTACAGAAGCTTCACGTCTCGTAAAGAATCCTTCTCAATCCACTTGCCCTTGTTTTGTTCAATTTTCTTTCCTTGCCTATATCGACCACCTGGAAGAGAGACAAGTGCTAGCGATAGATTAAATTGGAAAATTAAAGATATTTCTTGCTACAAAGAATTCACTTCATTCCAAACTTAACCTATATTGGATTATATGTTGTGCTGACTGCAACATTCTAGCTTGTACAATCAATAAACAAACATATTAATCTGTACCATGAGAAGTTAATTTCCAATTTAACCTATCACTAACACTTGTAATATATATCAGCAATTCTATCTGTTGGTTTACCAATCTACTGGAATTGTGAAGCAATGAACGTTCATTCATATATATCTCAAAATCATTTCTCCTCACATATGAAAGAGGACATCAATTGCATAATAAATAAAGGTAGACAAGACACACAAGATAGATACCATGCACCACTATCAAACTTTTGTTTATTTCATTACTTGTACAAATAACTATAAAAATATAAATTATTGGAAGACACTATGCTTGTAAAGCACAGTGTGCATGGGATATTCAAGAATAAATCTTAAGAAGTCAATGAAAACCTTGGTGATAACCTTGATTGGCCAAAAAATAGCAAGTGATGGCATTGGTTAAATATGATAATGCACATAATAATTACACATTGGATAACACTTTGTGGTTCAATAACCATGCTCAAACCTAGAGGGTGAAGAGCACAACAAGGAGTTGCACATGGGGAAACCAAAAAAGTTACCAAATTGAGGTGAGGATGAGTAAGAAATTGGGTTGCTACTTGTAAAATGTTTTAGAATAGTATGTGGGTTACAACTTGTATAACACCCACTGTTTCCCAACCCAGAATTTTCAAAAATAGTAATAATGTATTCAACAATGCATACTATATCTATGTATGTATGTATGTATGTATGTATGTTTCCAAAAATAAAAACTAATAATTTTGACATAGGAGAGTGAGTTTTCTAAATAGATTTTTTTTTAATCTCCAAATTACTCGAACAAATCTTTCCATTACAAACTAATTGGCATGCGATAGTGTGTTTTCCAACACTCCAAGTAATGTGAGCATTTTATTTGTTCCAATTA
Source organism: Sequoiadendron giganteum (assembly GCA_007115665.2). Classification (NCBI taxonomy): domain Eukaryota; kingdom Viridiplantae; phylum Streptophyta; class Pinopsida; order Cupressales; family Cupressaceae; genus Sequoiadendron; species Sequoiadendron giganteum. The sequence continues at coordinate 357,121,827 of CM021102.1, forward strand.
GATGAACAAAGGGAAATGTCATATTTACGTCACCAAAGAGTTGTTCTAAAATATGAAGGTGGACTTCTTTATATTTTTTGAGTGTACAAAACAAAAACTTTCCATGAGGAAATAACTGAGAGGAGACAGTGTGTTTTCCAACACTGCAAATACTATGAGTTTTTTATTTTGTTTCAATCAGTTGAAGAAAGTGAAATGAAATTTGGATTGTAGCAAAGAGTTATTCAAAAAAATCATAGTTATCTTCATTACATTCTTCGAGCATAATGAAACAAAACTTTTCATAACGATCTAACTGACATGGGATAGTTTGTTTTCCAACACTACGAATGATGGGAGCCTTTTATTTGTTTCAATCAGATGAAAAAATGGAAATTCCATATTTAAGTCACCAAATAATTGTTCTAAAAGATCAAGGTCCCTTCACTACATTTTTGGAGCATACAAAACCAACACTTTTCATGAGGGAATAACTAAGAAGAGACAATGTGCTTTCCACCACTCCAAATAATGTAAGCATTTTATCTCTATCTATATTTTCTCTTCTAATTGGTACAGTCAAAATGGAATTTCACTTTCATCATCTAATTCAATCAAATAAAATAATGCTCACATTACTGGTAGTGTTGGAAAACACACTATCTCCATATAAGGTGTTAAGAAACAAGCAACCCATATATGTTGTTAAACCCTCTACAATTGAGAGGAGATAGTGTGTTTTCCAACTCTACAAATAATGTGAGCAATTTATTTGTTCCAATCAGGACAAAGCTAACTCGTAAACAAAAAGCACCGATGTATGTAAGATGAGATCAAAATGGAATTTCATTTTCATCATATGATTCGACCAAATTAATGCTCACATTATTTACAGTGTTGGAAAAAACACTATCTCCATATAAGGTGTTAAGAAACTAGCAACCCATATACTATTGTAAAACCCTCTAGAACTGAGAGCAAACAATGTGTTTTCCAATTGTGCAAGTAATGCAAACAATTTATTTGTTCCAATCAGAGAAAGCTAACTCCTAGACAAAACAAAACAGACCTATGTATGTAGCATGATATCATACCCACCATACCCCATCTCCCATGGTGGAAAAAATGGCCCTGATGGAAAAGGTGGCCGGACGAACAAATAGAACCGACAGAAAAAGTTGGCGGTCGAACTATAACTCCGCTATCCCATTGGAGAAAGCTAACACATAGATAAAAAGAACCTATGTATAGAACATGAGATCAAAATGGTATTTCACTTTCCTTATCTATCTAGAGAGAGCTTTACTACACTATATGGGTTGTTTGTTTCTTAACAACTTATATGGAGATAGTATGTTTTCCAACACTACAAATAATGTGAGAATTTATTTGGTTGAATCAAATGAGAAAAGTGAAATGCCATTTTGATCTCATGTTACATACATAGGTGCCTTTTGTCTACGAATTAGCTTTTTGTAGCCGAAAAAGTGGAGTTGGCTAACTCCTAGACAAAATTGACCTATGTACATACAAAAATGCATGAAAACATACATAACATGATGAGACGTCATAATGCAGAGCCCGCCAAATGGGGGATCAAAGTGATGAAACCAGTAGATGACAACAAATGTTCAAGAAATGGTAGGTAGGAGTTAACAATGTCGTCAGGTCGGTTTTCCCACCAACTGAGAGGAGACAGTGTGTTTTCCAATAGTGAAAATAATGCAAGCATTTTATTTGTTCCAATCACATAAAGAAAGCGAAATGACATTTGGACTGTAGCAAAGAGTTGTTCGAAAATTTGAAAGTGGACTGCATAACATTCTTCGAGCATAACAAAATAAAACTCTTCATATCAAACTAACTGAAATGGGATAGTGTGTTTTCCAACACTACAAACAATCTATAACAACACTGTGCCTTGTAGGTTTCATAATACCTATTATTTCCCAATTTGATTACATTCTTCGCACCTCATTTTCATATTTGTAAATAATGGTTTCAAATGCCACATTTTTTTGGGTTTTTGTCCATTGCAAAATATGATTTTAAAAGCCCACCGGCACTGACATGTTTTCCCGACAATAGGATGGGCTACGATAGGTCTGAGTTAACATCCGACCATCAAGTCTTTCCATCAGTGCAATTTGTCCATCCGGCCTTCTTTTCCATCTGGGTATTTTGTTCCACTCAGATAAAGAAAGTGAAATGACATTTGGACTATACCAAAGTGGACTATAATGGAAAACATGACCAAACATCTAGGAAAGGTAGGTAGGAGTTAACTCACATGGGACAGTGTGTTTTCCAACACTACAAAAAATCTATAACACTGTGCCTTGCAGGTTTCATGATCCCTATTGTTTTCCAATTTCATTACATTCTTAAAATCTAAATAACAAAAGGTTCTCCAGACAATCACAAAACATACCAAATTGAGGTCAGGGGTGAGTAACCAATTGGGTTGTTACTTCTACAGGGTTTTAAAACAGTCAGAGTTTAATGAGACACTGTAATTTCCAAAACGAGAGTGTATAGAATGGTGGAGAAAATGGGATCTCGTTTGTGCATTTCTCTATTTGCAAATTATGATTTCGAATGCCACGTTTTATGCTTTTTTCTCCATTCCGAATAAGAATGGGTGCAATGATGAAGTTCTGGGTTTTATGTGGTTTTCAAAATATATCATTTCATTTCAAAACCCACGTTGCCTTTTCCAACCTCATAACATATTCCACATGGTTTCTGGTTTCTATAAACGTTATTCAGTCATTTCACTCATATTTCCATAGTGGGTTGTCATTTACTTCATTCAGCAATGGAAAAATTTCAAAACCAACATAAAGGAAACAAAAATTAAAAAACCCTCGACACAAAAAAACATTAACAACCTTGCATTTCAAATAAATACCCCTTTCCCCAACGAAAACCTTGCAATGTTCAAAATAAGAATTTCAACAATGGCAACACTCTGGGCTTTATATGGTTTTCACAATATACCATTTCATTGCAGAGCCCACATTGTGTTTTCCAACATTATCATATATTTGGCATGATTTCAGGTTTCTATAAATGCTATTCACTAATTTCATTTATATTTCCACAATGGGTTGTCAGCTATTTCATTCGGCAAGTGCAAAATTTCAAAACCAGCAGACGAGGAAACAAAAATTAAAAAACCCTCAACAAAAAATCACATAAACCATAATCCCGTAGAATGGTCATTGATTTCCTCATAGTTCCTAGGCAGAATGACAAAATGACAAATACTTCAAGTGGATATACATACCTGCTATCTCCAAACGCCTGCAACTCAACTCCTTCTCATCGCTCTCCACCAAAATGTTGCTGTTGAAAATGGGACCTCGTTTGGGCTTTTTAATATTTGCAAATAATTGTTTCAAATGCCACGAAATGGACCAAATAATGGTTTAGAATGCCATGTTTTTTTGGGTTTTTGTCCATCTCAAAATATGATTTAAAAAGCCACCGGTGTTGACACGTTTTCCCGGCGATAAGATAGGCAACAGCACAGCGGAGTTAACGTCTCACCGTCAAGTTTTTCCATCGTTACTATTTGTCCGTCCAGCTACCTTTTCTGTGGGGGCCATTTTGATCATTGCGACAGATGGGGGATGGGGGGTACGATATCCTGCTACATACATAGGTCACTTTTGTCAAGGAGTTAGCTATTTCCAACTTTGTGAGGAGGTGACGTAGGAACCGGTTCTTATTCTTTGAAAAGGTTGCCAAACAATGATCGTAATAGAGAACTTTGTTTTATTGGAAGTGTAGACGAGATAAGAGTCACCATTAGATTCGAGAGCATAGCATAAATTAAAATGTTCTCGCATCTAATTTTAGCAAAAATATCAGCTCTCTAGTTGTGCAATTCTCATCCTAAGATATTCGTTTTCCGTCACCCTGCCTTATCTCTAACGCATATTTTCAAAGCAACAGATTCCAAAGACAATCTACAACCACCGCTTGTTTTGAAAAATGCGAAGTGCTCACGCATAATTGCAGAAATTTGATAAACTGAGTTTCAATTGCCTGTTTGGGTGAAAGGGAGAAATCAGGAAGAGCATAAGCAGCCAGGTATAGTATCTATGAACCTCTCCATTAAGTTAAAAAAGAAACAAAAAACAATCGTCTATTAATTTATGTTATTTCATTCTTTCATATTGAATGTTTTCGTAGTCAAGTTTTATTTTAGCGGGTATTTACACGCCTTCAATTCTTTTTGTTTTCCCCTGCAATTTAGAATGGAAGCAAGGACTCTAATTTTAATCGGGCGCACTGGCAATGGTAAGAGTTCAACTGGTAATTCCATCCTTGGACGCAATGCCTTTAAACCAGGCTTCAGCTTTGCATCTGTTACACAGCAATGCCAGTTGGAGCAAACTACTTTAAGAGAAGGCCGAATCATAAATGTAATTGACACCCCTGGTGAGTGTTCAACCTCTTTGCTTTTCCTTTTACTCAGAATTGATTGCAACGCTTTTTAATGATTCAGAAAAGTTTTGAAAGTATCAAACCTTTCCCTTGCTTTGCAAATATTTTCTTATTCGTTAGTATTGTTATGTTTTTTGTATCTACTTTCCCGATTGACACTGAACAATTTTGCACGCAACCAATGAGGAACAGCCAATGCAGTCTTATTTTCTGGTTCAGTGGACTCCAATATGTTTCTCTACTTTATGAGTTAAATGAAGTCAGGAGTGGTATTTGATAGACATTGATGATTTGTTTTTTTTTGTGTGACCTTTCTCTCAAAATGAACCATTTAATGGGCAGCTCAACCTTAACTTCATTGTACTGTTAATTAGTAATCTTATCTCTTTTTTTTTTAGACTACAAGAATCAAGTAGCACGATCCCCTATAAACTACAGTGAGCCCGCTAAACTTTTTAACATGATTGACGGTGCTAGCACAACACACCCTCCGGCAGCACGGGGGTGAGGGAGACTAGACCACGTGACCAACCTCCTAAAATAGGAAAGATTTAGCCAAACGGGTTAGGCTCCCACCACATTAATTAGTAATCCTTATATTGAAAACAAAACCAACGATTTTCTTATGATTAGTTTTGGATAATTACATAAGTGCAATGAAATAAGTACAATCAACCTAGATTAAATAGTGTCTTGTAAATTGAATAGGAGGATGATGGTACTTAATAATTCATGGGATGTTTTAGAGATGGATTCAAAACACTTTCTTTGTATTTAGTGATTTCCTGATATTTGTTTTTAAATAAACAAATTTACAAGTCTAAAGTAGATGCATGACCAAGATTATTGCATATAAGGCTACCTCTTATTTCTATGTTCTAAAAATCTTGTGCCTGTTAAAAATTAAAACTAACATTTTATCACACTCCAATACATTTGTTATGTAAATTCATGTGTCATAGAAGAGACACATGTCTCCAAGAATGATACATATTTAAAGATCTTTTGATCTATCTATTTGTAAGTAGAAAATATATATCAATTTGCGCTTGTGTAAAGTTGGAGTAAACCTATAATTTTTTGAGTGTTTGCATAAGTTTTTTTGTGTGTAGAGGAGGACCAACATATAATTTGTTGGGCATAAACCTATGGTTAGATAGGTATTTTTTATTATTTGAAAAAAATTCTACAATCTTTGTGTGAGGAGATCAAGAATTTGAATGAGAAAGTTGCACCAACCAAAGTTAATTTCAGAACTCCCCACCGCTACTAGAATACTTTCATAATACTTTGATGCATCCTAATTACCAGTGTAAAATGTCAAACTTCTATCCAAGGTAATTTTTTTGCTAATTTATTCTTAATAAATTATCCAAGTTGAGGAATTGGAAAATCTTTTAAATTGGCACGAGACTTGTCACTTTTATATTTGATGTTTGGCATGAAGGAGAATATTGAAGTCTTTTGTATGAATATTTTCTATCAACCTGTGTCACCAAAAAGTGTATACCATGGAACTTTTTCACTCATTTTGGCCTTTTCCACTAGATTTTGGCCTTGTTTACCATGATTCAGTCTTGTAAGCTTGCGATTCACCAATAACCTAATAGTCTTTTACTAAGGTGTTGAGAAGTGTTGTAACATATTTCCTCACTTTTCTAAGACCCTTTCAACATAATTCACTTAAATAACATCTTCTTACACCTTCCTAAGCATTATGCAATAGTGTTGTAAAGTGTTGTGATGTATTTTCACACTTATCTAGGCTTATCACCCCTAAATTAACCCTTTTTCTATGCTAATTTGCCCCTTTAATGTATATTTAGTCACAAACTAAATTTGTTTTGAGAGGCAAAGCTGATTAACTTCATAAAACACATTAATTTTTGACCACCACTTAAATTTTCCCAAGTGGACTAGGTCACCACTTTGGGCAACCTAGTCCCTTTAGGCATAAATTTAAAATTTGAAATAAAATTTAATGGGAATCTTGCCTCCTAAACCCTAGGGTTGGCCTATCGTGTTGCATTTCAGGAAAATTAGGGTTTCACATGTACAAATAAGGGTTTTCATCCTCATTTTGCTCTCTCCGAAGCTCATTTTAACCTTATTATTCACAAGCACTCAAGCATCCAAGTCTTCAGAAGCAAGCATACAAGCATTAGGGTTTTGCAAGCCATCTCCCTTCGAGCTACTCTTGCATGTTACAGACATCCTCAACAAAGGATTTGGTAAGTGTTTACATTGCTTTATCATTCAATCATCTTTCCTTCCGTTGCTTCTCATTTCAGATTTGATTATCAAAAAGAGGTTTGAGTAAGGCAAACCCCTAACCTCTAACCCTTACCCTTTGTCTCCTCTTTGCATGTGTGTTTGTAGATCTTCTAGGTTTTGAAACCATTCAAAACTTGATTGAAGACTTGTTAGGGCATCTTTGTGACAACTAGGGCAAAACATCCACAAAAGGGTACCTACAGGCCGAAAATCAAGGTTTCTAGTCCGAACACTTGGAGGAATAGAAAGTGCAGATGAAGAGCCTCTATTTCCACCTTCAGATTTTTAGAAAAGACAAAATGGACATTCCCGCCAATTGTGGCGACCTAGTCCCGCTATGCATATTTTCTAGATATTTCTATGGTTTCAGATACCCATTTGGCTAAAACAAGCCTCAGGTTAGTTTCTCGAAATCATCCTAAAAAAGGACTAGGTCACCCAACTTGGCACATGTGTCCCGTCAGGCATAAAAAATAGTATTTCTAGAATTTCAGAGTTCCTCCAGGTCTACAATATGTTTCCAAGTATTCCTCTATTATTTATAGCCTTCTATTTTTGTTAAATTTTACATTTTTAGGTCACTCTAGTTTATGCTTACATACAACATTGTGTTTTCTAACATAGTCTAATTTCTAGGTTTTACATCAATATTTAGTTTCTATTTTCATTTCTTTACTTTCAGATCATTACATTTAGATACATTCTACACACAACACACACTTCACACCTTTAAAACCCGATTATCATATAATATTTGAATGTAACATAATCATTTTGGCCAATCTTTCTCCTTTTAGGTGAAAAATCCTAAAAGTGTTAGAAAGCATTAAGGTGCAAAAATCTGTGTTACACAACCATTGCATACTAAATATTTTTAGATATAAAGGAAGTTGGAAAGTATTTATGAAGGAGATGATAAAGTCAAGCAAACAAAGATGGATAATTTCAAAGCCAGATTTGAAAAAACCTAAGGATGTCTTAAGATGAAGATATTATAGCCTACATGCTTAGAGTGGATGAAGTGGTCAATACCATCAATAGTCTTGGTTGTAAGATGGAAGAAAGTGAATTTTTGAAAAAGGTATTAAGAACTCTTCCTAAATCTTGTAGTCCTAATATTTTTTCTATTGAGGAAGCTCAAAATTTAGATCATTATTCCATAGATTAGATGTTTGGTTCTTTTATTTCTTTTCAATTGATAGATTTTGGTGAATATTTTACAAAGAAAGAAAATTCTTTTAAAGTCCGCGAGGTTAAAAATAATGATGAAACAGAATTGGATGATCTTGATGAAGTGGAAGAAATTTTTGTAAGAAGATTGAAAAAGGGAACTGGCAAATACAATTGTAAGTTACCCTTTAAATGTTTCAATTGTGGAAAGATAGATCAACATGCTTCTAAATTTCCAATCAAAGCTACAAAATAAAAAATATAACGATCATAAAGGAAAATTTGACAAGAGTTATTATGTTGAAAAGGACAATGTTGTATCTGATGGTGAGGAATCAGACTATCTTAATGATGAGAGTGATGAGTTCTTGTTCATGGATCTAAAAGTTAGAACTCATTCTACTAATTTTGAAAGATGTGTGAAGAAAAGTGCTTCAAAAATAGGTCACAACATTGATAGTGAATGCTCAAATCATATGACAAGTGACAAGAGTAAGTTTGTTAAAATTTAAAAGTATGATGGCGGTCTTGTTAATTTTGGTGATGATACATTTGCTAAGATTTGTGGAAAGGGTTCAATTAGTTTTGATAGTAAACAAAAAAATGATGATGTTATTTATGTCAAGAGTATTCGACATAATCTTCTTAGTATAGGAAAAATGTTAGGAGAGGATATAATAGTGTGTTTTAGGATGATGGTTGTGAAATTAGAAAAGGAATATCTAGTACTTTGGTTGCTATAGGGACTAGGACAAAGGGTAATGTTTATCAGCTCAAAGGTAGTGGTGCTAAATGTTTTATGTCGCAACTCTATGAAAGTTAGCTAATCCATAGAAGGATGGGTCACATCAATTTTGATAGCCTACTAAAGATCAGTTCTATTGATTTTGTGAGAGATCTACTAAAGGTTACAAAGCCTATCAATGCTATCTATAAATAATTTTAGTTTCGAATGAAAACAAAGAAGAGGTTCAAGGCTAAAGAATATCCTATTCTAGGTGATTTAGATTTGGTGCATATAGATCTATATGGACCTACTATAATAAGAATATCTCAAGGCAAAAATTATTTCATATTATTGATTGATGATTATTGTAGAATGACTTGGGTGAAATTTTCTAAAGAAAAAATAGAAGCTCTAGATAATTTCAAAGCATATAAATATATGGTTGAGAATAAAATGGATCTGAAAATCAAGTTCTTAAGGTTTGATAGAGGTGGTGATTTTACTTCAAATGAGTTTAAATATTTTAGTGAAGATCACAGAATAAAGAGACATTTATCTACAACTAGAACTCCTCATCAGAATAAAATTTTGGGGTGTAAGAATAGAATAGTGAAGAATCTGCAAGAACTATGATGAAAGAAGGAAGTCGAGTAGATGTCTATTGGAGACAACATATTCATACTATAGTCTACATTCTTAATAGAGTTCAAGCAAGACTGAATAGTTCAAATACTGCCTCTGAGTTATGGTATGGCTAACCTCCTACTATGACATACTTCAAAGTTTTTGGAAGTTTATTCTATATCAGAAGAGATGAAGAAAACTTAGGAAAGTATTATACAAGATCTAATGAAATAATCTTCCATGGACAATCTACGAGAAGTAAGCCCTATAGGTGCTAAAATAAAAAAATGAATAAAATTGTTGAGAATGCAAGTGCTAACATAGATGAACAACCACTATAGAGTTTATTGTTTATAGAAGGATAGAAATTTGATGAATCCCCTTAAAGTCGAGGAAAATATGGAGAGAAAGAAAAAGCAATGAAAATTGAAGAGGAAGAAGCTTCAAAAAATATCCCTAGGACTCCTAAGTATGTCCAAAAGAACCATTTTGAAGATAAAATAATTGGAGAAAAGAGAAAATGTGGTTGACAAGAAGAAAAGTTGGTATGACAAAGGAAGAGGTCAAATTTTGTTTACATTCAAAAGTAGAACCTTAAATAGTGTCTAAGGCATGCAAAGATGAGAATTGGATCAAGGCTATGAAAGAATAGCTAGAATATATTTAGAATAATTAGTCTTGGGTATTGATCCCAAGACCTACAAAAAATAATGTGACAAGAATTAAATGGGTTTCTAGGATTAAGTTAAATTAAAATTGAAAATTTGTTAGAGGTAGGGCTAGACTTGTGTGTAAGGACTACTCACAAGTGGAAGGAATAGATTTTGAAGATAATGTTGCTCCAATGTAAAGGATGGAATCTACTAGGATTATTTTTTCCTTTGTAGTACTAAAAACATCAAAGTGTATCAGATGGATGTGAAGTCTACATTCTTGAATGGTGAGTTAGACGAAGAGTTGTCCATTGAATGACTAGAAGGTTTTTAGTTATAAGAAAATGTTGATATGGTATGTACGTTGAAGAAGGTTTTGTATGGACTCAAAAAATCCCCTAGATCTTTGTGTGCAAGGCTATATAAGTACTTGTTGTAGAAAGGATTCATAAAAAGTACTACAAATAGTAACCTTTACTTCAAGGTTGAGGGAGAACAATTTTTTATTGTGGTAGTATAAATGGATGACATTGTATTTTGAGGAAATAAAGGTATGTGAAAGACTCTTTCAAAGGATATGTAGAAATAGTTTGAGATGTTAATGTGTGGGGAGATGAATTTCTTCCTTCAATTACAAATTAGTCAATTAGAAAAGGATATTTTTACTTCACTATCAAAATATGTTAAGGAAATATTGAGGAAGCTTGGAATGGATGATTCTAAACTAGTATATACTCCTATGATTATTCGTTGTAAATTGAGCAAGAGTGATGAATCTCCTAAGGTTTATTAGAGAAAGTATAGAACAATTATTGGAGGATTTATATATCTAACTACTACTAGACTATATATCATGCATGTGGTTTGTCTTGTCGTAAGAATTCAAGAAGATCCCAAAAAAATTCATGTTGCTGTAGTAAAGAGGATATTTAGATACTTGAAGGGCACTCCATATTTTGGTTTATGGTATCTTAGAGATACTGATCTCTCCTTGAATGCATACACAAATGTGGATTGGGTAGGTTGTGCAAATGACATAATAAGTGCAAGTGAATGTGATTTATTTCTTGGAAGAAGATTGGTTTCTTGGTTGAGTAAAAGATAAGATTCAATATATTTATCTAATGAGAAATAAGAGTGTACTATTGTAGCATCATGTTGTACACAGGTGTTATGGATGAAGAAAATATTGAAGGATATCAAAGTATCTGAAGAGTAGAAAAATGTACACCTTTACATTTTCACACTATGTTTGGGTACCTTAATTAAATTAGACTTAATTAAGCCTCTAATTGACCGAATTATGCATTAAAAAGCCTAATTAATACAATTTTTGAAAGGGTAACTTGTATTAAACAATTGCAAAAATCAATTAAATTGCCTTTAAAACTATGTGTCTTGGATTTAGGTCATAGGACCCATTCACATAAGGGTGAATGGGACCCCTTTAGATTATATAACCTAATTTAAAATATGGTTTCAATGGTATTTTTTTTTATCCCAATTCATGTTTCAATTGTTTGATTTTGAATTTTAGTGGTTGGGAAATTAGAAAATCATCCATAATACATAGTAATTTTATAAATTCAACATCAAGAAAAAGAAAGAAACTTTCACAAGAGAAAATATTATTGTCAATAGCATTGAAGAGAAAATTTCTCAATCATCTACAACAACTTTCAAGATCCTATCATGATGTCAAATTTTATGTGTTTTGATGTATTTTTTTGGAGCTAACATTGTGATATAGTTTTCAAGCATTCTGGTCAAGATTCAAGCTATGAAATCAAGCATCCAATAAATCCATTCATCCAAGGCCAAGACCTTGGAGAGATATTTTAAATTTTAGTCCTCTAAGGATTTCTATTCAAGGGTTTGGTGAGTTACAACATAGCATTGTGCATTCATTATTCCTTCCATTCATATTTTATTTCATTTCAAGGTTTAATTACCAAAACAAGGTTTGACCAAGGAAAACCCCTCTTCACCAAAAACAAACAATTTTTCCCTCTCTTTGTGTATGTGAAAATATTAGGTTGAAGAAAGGATTGGAATTGAAGATCTCAAAAATGCAAAATTGCAAACATTGTCCCAAAAAGTTGTCAATTCCATGAAAACTTAGATCCCAAATTTATTTTCGACATTTTTGGTGTGAAACCTATGGGAAAAGGCATCTCAGATCCATATCTAGAGGCTCTTGAGAATTATGGTAAATTTTTGTACAAGGACACTTTGTGACATCTCAGGACACTCAACAACAACTTTTGGTGACAGGTTTTTAGTTTTTTAATTTCTTCAAATCTATTTGAAGTTTGTTGTTTTGATAGAGTTATTCTTCATCTACATGATTCAAGTCTTACATTGTAGATTTGAGTTTATTTACTATTTTATTTTTTTCTCCCAAAAGTGTTGTTTAGACAGGTTTGACCCTATACTTTATCGTATGGAGATTTAAAAGATCTTCAATAGGGTTGAATCACCTAGAGTTGAAAGTCAATTATACCATTGTCGGATCTCATTTCCTAATGAAATGGGAGAAATTTAGGTTCATTACACCCCATTTTTCTCATTCCATTTTTAGAAAATTATTAGTGAACCCTCATTTTAATAGAACCTATTTTTCTATGTTTTATTTTGGTGAGCCCAACATTATTGCACTATAAACTTTCTAATTTGGAGTTCATTAAAACCCTATATATAGGATTTCCATTAGTTTGCATTTTATTTATGGTTTAAAAAATTGCATTAGTTTGTAGTTAATCTAGGGTTTTAAATTTTTATTTTGTATTGTTTGAATTTTAAAAAATCCAAAAAAATCCATACATATCACATTGATTTTCCATAGTACTTGCATATTAGTGTATTTTCAATCATTTACATCAAAAAATTTAGTTAAATTGCATCCAAAAAGTGTCAATTTTTTCATCATTTATTAATTTCATTTGTATTAGGACACCAAAATTTGGAAAATTTTGCCACAAAAACCACAATTTACAACCTAGAATAGGGAACACAAACAACAACTCAAAATTTGTGTTTTTTATTTTTAAAAACCTTGTACAAGGACCAATTCACCCTTGGTTAAATGTGTCATCGAGGGCCTATCAAAACCATCTTTTCATGACATTTTTCGTGGTCCTCTGCACTTCCTAGATCCGCTTGTAAACCATTATTTTAGTCTATCGATTTTTAAAAATTTATATTTTATGCATTAGGTCTAATCATCCATTCAGTTTAACCATTTTAAATCATTCCAAATTTATTTCAATATTGAAAATCACCAGATCTATAGGAAAATTGTTTACATTTTTTAAGCATTGCATAAGTCAGATAGATTATTTTTCATTTTTGGCACACAATGTTAGCATGTTTCCTTTCCATGTATGCCAAGAAAATTCTCATTAACAAGCATGTTACTCATTATTCCAAATTTTCTAGTTATGAGATTCTCTTAGTGCAAGAGAGTTAAATTATGGACAAATTCCTTGATTCTACATTTCCTATCATTCACTCATCCCCTAATATCTCTCCTATTTGTGAGTATGTTTTGATGCAAGACAATGCAAACATAGACAATAATCATAATCACATTTTTTCTTCTTCCAAAATCTCTCCTATTTTTGAAGAAGATATATTGTTGTTAGAAGATACATTCATTAAGAGTCATAAAAATCTTGTTTTCTCCTTTCCTAAAAACTTTCCTACTTGGGAAGATATTATGGCACGAGAGGATGAGATTATTGACACATTTCTTAACATCACTTCACCTAGTCTTCATTCATCTATCAATATTTATCCCATTTTTGAGAATGATGTGATTGAAGAAGATGCAAGAATTTAAAATCATGACAATCATATTTTTTCTTTCCCCAAAATCTCTCCTACTTGTGATGAAGGTGTATTGGTGTTAAAATATTCAACCATTGAGCATCATGAAAATCTTTCTGGCTTCTCTCCTTAAAATTATCCTATTTAGGAGGATATTGTTGGACATAAATATGAGAAGAAGGCTTTCTTAGATGAAAATGCTAAGGTCACCTTTAATTCCTCCTTGTTAGAAATATATTATTACAAATTCACTTTCATTGAGGTTATGAATACACAATTATCTATTAGATCTCCCTTGATTATTAGACCTCTTGAGAGTTCTCTAATCATTAGACCTCCTAAGATTCCTCTAATTATTGGACCACTCCCAAGTCATCTCCTCAACCACTTCTTCTCACAGCACCACCACAACACCAACCACAACCTCTAGGACCTATCTTAAACTATGCAAGGAAATACACTAGTAATAATGTTTCATAGCAACTAAGTTATAATATCGTTGCTCATATATACAACACAAGGAAAAATAGGCAACCACAAATAATACCTACTTCATTAAAACTTTATCAACCTATTTTTCCTAGTGCTCCTTGTTTACCTTTAGATAGTGGAAAGGAGTATGATCTTGTGGAGCAACTTAAAAACACTCATGTAAATATTTCTTTTTGCGACCTTTTTCAAGCTTTACCTAATTACCATAGCATGCTTCAAAACAATTTACAATAATTTTTTATCCATCCTAGTGTGCAACCAAATGATGTAGCATCCCTAATTCAAGGTATGAACTCAGTCAACTTATACATTACATTCCATCAAGATTAGTTACCTCCATTAGAATTACAAAAACAAAATGAGGATTTCATGGCAATGGTTGTCATTAATAAGTGTGGAATAAAAATAAATATCATTGATAATGGTTTGGATCTTAATGTGTGTAGTGTGAACCATTTAGATATGAAGGGAGAGGACAAGACTATGATTGAATCTGATTCTTTATCTATTTGTGGATTTGATAATGTGGGAAAACAAAAACTTGATGTGATAACACTACCTATTAGAGTTGGAAAGGTTACATTGCAAACTCCAATTCATGTCATTCCTAATAATCTTTCATATAATATTCTCTTAGGTAGACCATGTATCCATGAAATGAATTGTGTACCTTCAACTCTTCATTATTTAATGAAGTATGTCTATGTGGACGTGAAAATCTGCATATGATTAGGACAATGACAAAACAACATAAACAGAAATTCCTATCCCTATGAGATAATACTTCATGATTCAAATGCAATCAAACAACAAAATTAAACAAAGCATGTAAACCATGAAATATCCCTATCCCATAGTGGATTGGTGCAACCTAGTTGTGTAGAAAGCTGCCCTTTCCCAATCCATGATAAGCAAAGTGCCAAATGATGAGCAAGATTAGTTCTCACAAGTGGAGAGTAACCTTGCCATGAGAATGTGTTGTTGCTAAGCAAATGGTGTTGTGATGAGCAAGATTGATTCTCAAATGAAGAGAGTAACCTTGCAATGAGTAAGTGTTTTTTTTTTGTTGTGTTGTAATGCTTTGCATTTTATAGATTGAAAGATTGAGAGATTTTGAGGAATGTGGGATTATTCACAAACCAATGACAAGGTGCCACTTGTCAAGTTGTGAGAGGGTGAGGAATGTGCAAGTCTTGGCCAATGTGCCAATTTGAAATTCAAATTTGGATGGAATGACATGTTTAGGGGGGATGAAAGGTGCAATAAATGCCATGTTTGACTTGTGCAAATAGCATTTAAAACCTTGTTGGAAGGGACAAGTCCCTTTTGGGGGGAAGATTCAAATTGGAAGAATATTCCATTTTGATTCCATTTTGAATGTAATTAAAGGAAATAATAAATCAAATAAATGATTTATTGGTGCAAGTGGGTGGGTTAGTTAAGAGTTTGGATTTGACTCTAGTTGAGTCAAAAGCTAGAGAATGATAATCATGATTAGAAGTTAATTAATGTAGATTAATTAACTTGGATGATATTAAGAGGTGACATTTGATAAATCAAATGAGAAGAACTTTAAGGATTTGATTAAATAATTTAATTTATTTAATGAACCTTAGGAAATTAATCAGTAAATTGTCTTAATTGATTAATAGGAGAATTCGATGCACGATGTTAGTTTTGCATGTCTACAGTCTATAGAAACAAGGTTTATACAATCAAGGCTGACTCTGAACCAAAAATTTATTTTCACATTGAGAAACACAAGAAGAGTCCTTTAAAAAAATTGATACCAAAATCAAAAGTAGAAAATGTACAAGAAGAAGAGTCAAATAAATACCCTTCACCCATTATAATATTCTAGGTGGATGATTTGGGATTGTTAGATTTCACACCTAAATTTGATGGGAAACCCAATAATATACAATTAATGTAAAAGTTAGAGAAAGAAGAAAACATACTTTCCACCCAAGCTGAGTCATAAAAAGCACACGAGTCCACAAATTTTAGCAAAGAAGAGGAAAACACAAGTTATATATCCACATATGAAGAGTTTGATCATGAGAAACCACAAAATCCAAAAGAAATGGAAAATGCTTATGGAAGAGGTTATGAAATCTGAAACAACTTGCTTATAATGGAAAAAGATGTGGTCCTAGTGAACAAAGTACCCATATCCCTATAGAGCCTAATACAGAAGAAACAACTAGTGGTCTTGGGTATTATCCCTTGTAAGAAATGAAAGCATCAAAGAATCCTTTTCTTAATATCAATTTCGTCATGCAAAAAACTCCTAGGACATCTTCAAACACATATCTTAGTGATGATTGGGGTTCATTATATTTTACACACTCCTTTATGGGAGAGTACCAAATATCACAACCTAAATAATCTTGTGTATGTATGACACCTTCTACTAAGAAACAATTACAAACATCTTCTACTATTGATCAAGAGGGTACATTGGAAAGGCTTCTCCAAGCCCACTTGATATCTCTCCCTTCAATAACATGAAATAAATTTTACAACAAAACTTCATTTTGTGCATATTATTGAGTTCATAGTCATTCAAATAATGAATATAAGGATTTGAGTAATAAAATTCTATATCTTAAGGATTGTGGTGCTCTTCCTTGTGTTGATGCACCTATCTCCTCTAATTGATAATGATTTGCATCCTATCATGTTGCTCATAACTATGTCACATTGGTAGCTTTATATGTCTTTCTCATTGTCATTCATGGTGGTACAACATTAGGGGAAACCATATTTCTCTTAGAAGAAACATGATAGTTCTTGGTGGTTATGTTTGTATCTATGATTGTGGGATAGGGATAACTAGTTTTTGGAAGGTGTGCATTCTTTTTGAGGATCGTCTCTTCCAATCTTTATACTTGAAATAAAAACTTAGAAATTATGTTGACATTTTAAGTGAGTAGCATATTGTCCCCCACTCATTGTTTGCATGTCCTTTCTTAGTGATGATAACATAGATCTCTTTGGAAGTGTGATCATTACACTAGCACTATTTCATTTTGGAATTATTATTTGCACCCCCTAAGGTGAGTTTTTTCTTGCACCCCCTAAGGTGAGTTTTATTTTGCACCCCTTGAGGTGAGTTCTATTTTGCACCCCCTGAGGTGAGTTTTATTTTGCATCCGCTGAGGTGAGTTCTATTTTGAACCCTATTAGAGGTGAGTTTTGTTTGACATTTTTTTTTTACTTTGTTCATAGAAGTTGAATTTAGTGTATCATTGGCATTAGCATATTGATCATGTTGTCACAAATTATTAAATTTGGGTATGTGGGTATGTGCAGGATCATCATGGAAAAAACAAGCCCTTAAGTGGCAAAAAATTCAGAAAAATCAAAGTTAGGCAACTTGGCATAACAATTTGAATAAGCTATATATTATTTCAAAAATATGTAAGAATAGAATTTATAGAAAATAGAATTTATTTTCTAAATTACTAGGTTTATTGACAAAAAAATAAAATCTATTTGGTGAAAATTTAAATTTCAATATAGTAGTACTTCAATTTCAGGGAAAAAATAAGAAGTAGGTGTCTATCTGACCACCATAACTACATTAAAATGATAATATTTTTTATAATATTTTAGATATAATTAGAGGAATCATGTCCTGATGTGATGCATCTTTTTTTGTAATTTTTTCCAAGTAAATAATTAATTCTAATTTTTTATGACAACTCTTAAAAAGTATAAAGACTCATATGTCTGACCACCTTAACTTGGTCAAAACTTCATGAAATTAAATTTTTTATTTTTTAATATTATAATATGTGAAGCACAAAATGTGATGCATAATTTGGATTCAAAAAATATGATACGGTTTGAAAGGTATAGATGTTTTTCAATCAGCCTAAAAATTAGGACTTTAGTCAGAATTCAATAGAAAATGAATAATATTATTTATTAAATTCAAAGTAAAGCATAATTTATATTGGTGGAAAGTTGAGAGTCTCCTTTAAAAACCCTTTTCATTTCATCAATTTTGGGTAAAAAGAAAGTCGTCAGCCACATATCCATCATATTGCCACTTTTTGGCCCATCATGATCCTGCACATACCCATGTGCAGGATCATGATGGGCCAAAAAGTGGCGATATGTAAGTGATATGATGGCCCATGTGGTTGATGACTTTTTTAACCCAAAATTTATGAAACGAAAAGAGTTTTTAAAGGATATTCTTAGCTTTCCACCAATATAAAGTATGCTTTACTTTGAATTTAATAAAAAATTACTATTCATTTTCTATTTGAATTATGACTAAAGTTTTAATTGATAGGCTGATTGAAAAAAATCTATAGCTTTCAAAGGGTATCACATTTTTTGAATCTAAAACATGTGTCACATTCTATGCTTCACATAATATAGGATTAAAAAAAGAAAAATTTAATTTCATTAAGTTTTGATCAAGTTAAGGTGGTCAGACGTACGTTTTTTTATAGTTTTTAAAATTTCTAGTAAAAAAATCATAATTAATTATTTATTTGGAAAAAAATTACAAAAAAATAATGCATCACATTATAACATGATTCTTCTACTTATATGTAAAATATTATAAAAAAATATTATCATTTTATTGTGGTTAGGGTGGTCAGATAGACACCTACTTCTTATTTTTTCCCTGAAATTTAAGTACTACTGTATTGAAATTTCAAAATTTCACCAAATAGATTTTTTTTAAAAATAAAAATAAACCTAGTAGTTTAGAAAGTACATTCAATTTGCAACAGATTCGATTCTTACATATTTTTGAAATAATATAGTTAACTTATTCAAATTTTTATGTCAAGTTGCTTGACTCTGATTTTTCTGAGTTTTATTGCCACTTAAGGGCCTATTTTTTCCATTATGATCTTGCACATGCCCAATTATCAAGTAATATAACATTTTTATGGTTGATGTATGGGATACTATAGACGTGGCATGACTTTCCAATTTCCACTTTTCTTGGGGACTCACCTAGTGTATAACTGACTGTAATAGTCCTTGTGAGCCTATTTTGCATGCCCACCAAGCATAACACAACTTGCTTTCTTGTGGAGCCATGTGTTTCATAAGTGATTTTATATCCTTGTGAGTGTGTTTGATGGATATGGCATAATGCAACTTTTGAGTCCATCTTTTTTTAGATTAATTTTCATATGGTATGTTTTTGTATCTTGTCTTGCTACTTCATAAAATACATTCATATGAGTCCCTTAGTGCTTACATTGGTTTTCCATGCGATATTGGATCCTCAATGCTTGACCACCTCCTTGATCTTTTTCATCCTACTGCATCAAAAATTCTGCACATTGACCCCTCTTGACATATATTTGTCTACATTAGTGAGAGATTGAGTATAGGTCCCATTCTCCCACTAAAGTGGAGGCTAAATGTAGTGTAGAAAATGTACACCTTTACATTTTCACACTAATTTAATGGCCATTAATTAAATTGGACTTAATTAAATGTTTAATTCACCAAATTATGCATTTAAAATCCTAAATAATCTCTTCTTTTGAAAGGGGAACTTCTATTAAACAATTGCAAACATCATTAAACTACCTTGAAAATTATGTGTCCTAGATCTAGGTCCTAGGACCCATTCGCCCAAGGGAAAATGGGTCCCCTTTAGATTCCAAAACCCAATTTAAAATATGTTTTTGGTGGTATTTTATGATCCCAGTTTAAGTTACAATTGTTAGCTTTTGAATTTTAATTGTCATGAAATTAGAAAATCATCTATAAATACATAGTTATTTTATCAATTCAACATTAGGTAAAAGAGGGAAACTTTCACAAGAGAAAATATTATTGTCACAAGCATTGAAGAGTAGATTTTTTAGTCATCTAGAGAGGGTTTCAAGATCCTATCATGATGTCAAGTTTATGTGTGTTCATGAATGTTTTTGGAGCTAACATTGTGATGTAGGTTTCAATTGTTCAATACAAGATTCAATATATAAAATCAAGCATCCATAAGCAATTCATGCAAGACTAGAACCTTGGAGATATGTGTTAGAATTCAGTCCTCTAAGGATTTATATTAAAGTGTTTGGTGAGTTGTAACATATAATTTTTCACTCATCATTCCTTCCATTCATTTTTTATTTGATTTCAAGGTCTAATTACCAAAATGGGGTTTGACCAAGGCAATCCCATATTCACCAAAAACAAACAATTTTTCCCTCTTTTTGTATGTGTAGATCTTAGGTTGAATAAAGGATTAGAATTGAAGATCTCAAAAGTGCAAAGTCTACAAAAGTTGTCAAATTTGAAAAATTGTCACAAAACATTGTCAAGGGCATAGAAACTCATATCCCAAATTCATTTCTGACATTTTTGCAATGAAACATGTGGGAAAAATCATCTTAGATCCATCTCTAGATGGTCCCAAAATTTGGGAAATGTTATGCACAAGGACACTTTGCAACAATTTGAGACACTCAACAACAAATTTTGGTGATAATTTTTTATTGTCTTACCTTGTTCAAATCTATAGGAAGTTTGTTGTTTTTGCTAGAGTTGTGCTTCATCTACATGATTCAGGTCTTACATTACAAATTTTAGTTTATTTACTATTTTATTTTTATCTCCCAAAAGTGATGTTCAGGAATATTTTACCTCATCCTCTATCATAAGGAAATTTAAAAGATCTCCAATAGGGTTGATTCACATAGGGTTGAAAGTATATTCTACCATTTGGGGATCTCATTTCCTATTGAAATATGAGAATGATAGGTCCATTACAGCTCATTTTTCCCATTTCATTTTTAGTAAATTATTGTTGAATCCTCATTTTAGTAAAATAAACTATTTTTCTATGTTTCAATATCATATGATGAACATATTTCTATCTTGTGTGATAATACAAGTGTTTTCAATATTTCAAATAACCTGATAATGTATTTAAGAACCAAACATATCTCTATCTGGTATCACTTGAAAAAATTGTAGAGAATGAGCTGAAGTTGGCGTATGTACCTAAAAAGGATCAAGTTGCAATTATTTTTACAAAAGGTCTTCCTAAAGATAATTTTGAGTATATCCAACAAAGGTTAGGGGTTATTGACCCTCCTTATTTCAACTAGATGCATAAGTGATTCATCTATCTGGGTGAGCATTCAAGATAGATTCTTGGTCTTGGACTGATGTTGAAGGCTACCTCTTAGGGTGGAGTAGGTAGTAGTGTTGTTGGTTGGTGTATTCAAATGGAACATATGTTGTGTCCCTAAGGGGAGTGTGTAGAAATAAGCAGGATGTAGAGGAGTTTTGAAGCATGAGCAATGCAAAATAGTTAAGAGTAGTGGAGAGAGAGAAAATACTTGCTAGTGTTCCAAGTGTTGTCAAAGTTATGTATTCAGATGTCAAAAGAGGGAAAACAAAAAATAAAAAATCCATGTATGTGATGTGTCAAACATGAGTTTGTTTCCCTTTTGCATTGATGTTAAAGGGGGAGAGAGTGAAGTCTAAAAAATGCAAGGAAAGAATTGATGTCAAAGGGAGAGTATGATCTAAAAAATAAAGGGGGATATTAATGTTTGAAGAACTCCTCACATATCAAAAGAATAAGTATGTAAATTAGAGGTATTAAAGGAAAATAAGTGTAAGAGTTAAGCTCATAAAGGGGAGTGATGCTTGATGTGGTGTTGCTTTTTTGGTGTTGATCATAGTTTCTTTTGTTGTTAATGGTATTTAGAGCTAGTTTTTCCATCAATGAAAACGGTAGAGATTGTTCCAAGTATGTTGTTTTGTTTGTCATTGATGCCAATGGTTGGTCATTAATTTTAATAGTATGGAGATTGTTAGAGATTTCTAGTGTTGGATTTGTTGGTCATACTATCATTAGTGTTTTCAATATTGATGATATTACAGATGTGTTCTGGTTTGATAAGAAGGTATTGTGGTGTTGTCATCAATTTTTCCATTAATGTCTTATATGGTTGTGATGAATAATTTTTTTATTTGCAATAAGTTAACTTTTTTGCCAAGTGTTTTTGAGAAAATTCTAAGAAAAGAATGTGTAGTCTCATAGAGGTGTATTTAGTTTTTTTCTCCACATTTATTCATCATTTAAGATCTACTTATATAGTTTGGATATGATGATCAAGGGTGTTTATAGGTTCTATATGTAGAGTTTCAAATTTTAGATCATGCAGTAGTGGAAGTTGTGTGCTAGTTTGTCTATCTATGTAGAAGGTTGTCTAGGAGAAATGAAATTGCACTACATTTCTCCTTAGTGATGTTTCTTTTCATATAGATTTGGTAACATAATTATATTTTCTATATTTATCTTCCCTTAGAGTGTTGATTTTCTTTGCATGTTCGGTTATTATGTTGAGGTTTAGATGTAGTACATCCTCATGTGCAAGATGAATGTAATCTTTGTCTCGAGTAGTTTTGGAATTGTTATAGAATATTTTGATGATGGTAGGATATTTTGGGATGTTGTCTCAATGTTGTGGAGTGTTGTTGTGTGGTCTACATGACTTGGGGAAGTATGCATGTGGTCACTTGTAGTGTTAGTTTAGGTTTCATAAACCTAGCATGCTAGTGTTCTTTACAGAGGTACCTCATGGATTGTGGATGTGTTGAGTAGGGTGGTGATATATATTTAGTTCATATTTAACCCTTGGTGTTGTCATCCTTCAATTCTTTCCACTACATAAGTGTTTTGTGTAGACCTATCTTAGTGATGCATGTTTGAAGTGCACACACTTCATTAACATTGACCTAATTGAAATTGTTTAGGTCATGCATGGTATAAACATAAGGTGATTTGTTTGAAATGTCATGTGTCAAGTAAGGTGTGCGAATGATGTGAATTTAATCAAGTGTGGAAATATGAGTGTGAGCTTTAATGGATATGACTAGATGTGGTGAGAAGTTGTCTACAATTTCAATGTACTTGAAGTTCTTAGAGGATATGAGCCAAACGTTGTAGATGACAAAGAGTTACAGTGGTGGGTTTGTCTTGTTTCTTTAAGATAGTGAATCTCTTTGTAATAGTCTTCTTATATTGTTCTTTCTTCTAGATAATGAGTCATTCTGGTAGCGAGCCTTTCTTATTTTCAGATAGTTATCCATGCTAGTGAGCCTAATTTTATTCATTGTTGTTCTTTATATACATGTGAGCTAATCCTCATTGTGGTTTTTCCCTTCTTGGTTTTTCCACATAAATCTAGTGTTCTTATGTGTTTCAATGAGTTTAAAATTTTGTTTTATATGTTCACATTTTTCTAATGCATAATAAGCATTTAAAGGATAACAAGGGTTTGAATGTTGATGAAGGATTAAATGATTTTAATATACAATTGATTCACCCACCTCTCAATTGTCTAGTTCATCTAACAAACATTGTTCAGGATTTGGCCTTTTATAAAAAAATAATTGAGAGAATGTAGGAAGGTGGTTTATTATAGCTCATTAAAGGGTCTTCATTGGAGTTGTAAAAGTTAATACATTCTTTGTAATCATTGATATATAAATATCATTGAAGAGAGTGCATTGTATAAGATTCATGATGATATAGTTCAAGATATTGCATGATGATATATAGATCTGTTGAAGATAATCATAATTTTTTTATATGGACTTATATTAATAAGCCATCAAAATTAATAGAAAGTCATAAAATTGAGAAGAAAATTTTATTTGATCAAAAGTGGATAGAGATTGGAACATGAGAATAAATTGTATCTATATTTCATTAAAAAAGAAATGTGATCACCAAATTTCCTAAAAAATTTCACAACATTTTGATGAAGTCTAGAATATTTTCATGTTTAAGATTGAAAAGGTAAAAATTAAGTGGTATATCATTTAAAATCATGCAAGAGTGAAGGATATAAAGTGAAAAAAATTAATCACCTTTAGGTATTACATAAGTAAATTTTTTTTTGGTTAAATATTCATTGTATAAGGAAATTATTTTTTAGTTGGTAATATTGGTAAAAGAAAGAAAAGAAAATAAATACTTAATATGTAAAATAATGCTTTGGAAAAATAACTTGAGAAAATTAGAAACAAAAATGAAGAATTAGAAACAAAAAATAGGTCAGAAAAGTAATATATATCAAAATTGAGAGAAGAAAATATTTTTTTCAATCAATTACTTGAAGGTTATGTAAAGGAAAATTATTGTCTAAAGTCTAAAATTATTCTATGTAATGTGTCATGTGATACAAGTGATTTGTTTTATTCATGAGATTAGTTTATTGATAAATGTTAAATAACTGCTAGCCCTTTTGATAAAAAAGTGTAAGGAAGAAAATAATATTTTTGAATCTACAAATCTTGCTAGTTGTGAGGATAATGAGAAAAGTTTTTTTTCAAATAATTTTTGATTTAAGATAATGGGAAGAATGGATATGAAGGAAAAGGTTTGGGAAAATATGAACAAGGAAATATAGAGCCCATTGAGCCAATAGTAAATCCAAAGAATGAAGACCTTGGATATGCTAATGGAAATAAAAATGATGGTACAACTGTTAGAAGTTTAAAAAAAAATCTCAAGAAATATAATGCATACAATATTTTCATTATCATAGGCATAGACATAAAAAGGAGTTTCGTTGGGATATTCATCCTTGTAGTATTTGTGGATGGAAAAATTATTCTTATAAATTATTGGAACAAAAAAATTATTCTTATAAATTATTGGAACAAAAAGTGAAAGAAAAAGAACCTCTAAAAGATAGTATACTAATGGATTGTGAATGGATTGGTGTATTTAATTGAAAAAATATCAAAAATATGTTTAAAATGTTGCACAAGAATAAATATTCTCATATCATAAAAAATAAAAAATTGTGTAAAGTTAGATATCATCCTAGTCACAATATAATTTAATCCATAAATTTTAACGACTATAAAGGCTACTTGAATTCTATTCACCTAGTGGTACGGGATTTGAAGTTGGATCATTCATATATGTGAGATTTGAAAATTTAGAGAACTCATATATAAAAAATGGTTGTAACATTGATTATAAAAATTATTTTTGAACCTAAAATTTCTACTATTGATCGTAAAGATCATTGTTGAATGGTTATAATTTTGATCCAAATATCATTGTTAAACCTAAAAATTTGAAGTATTGATTGCGTAGATCATTGTTTGATAGTTGTAACAATTTTATTAGATCAAAATGGGAATGACATGTACCCATTACAAAATGGACATAGAGGAAAAATGAGGGAGCTCACAAGAAGTGAGACTCCTAGAAAGAAAAAGGAAACTACAACTAACAAACCATCAAGAACAACAAATATGATTAAAAAAGAAAAGAGTAGGGAACCAAACTATTTAGTAGTCTCCAGAAAGCTAAAGGCCACTAATGAAATTCCACTCCTTAGGTAAGAATTGGAGTTTCTTCCCAAAGGTTAGGGGACCCTTGCTTGCACCATTAGTAGGCATAGTATGTCTAGTCTCAATAGACTTCCAAACTCCAAATCCAAGAGATACCAGGAAACCTTCCATTCATTTATTCTAGAAACCATAGTTTGATCCATGAAACAAATGAGCATCCCTCTTGTGTGCCATCCAAGATCTAACTCAATCAATTAAGATTTCTTCCAAGGCACCTTGCTTTGATACCAATTATTTAATGCACAAATATATTTGAGAGGGGGTGAATCGATTTTACACTAAAACATAGAAACCCTCATAAACATTCAGATTCACATCAACTTAATTAACCCTCAATCTCTTAAACTAATTAAGCATGAAATAAAACAAAATAAAATAAAAAATATCAACACTATACATAATAGAGAACCATATTTATGTGGAAAACCCAAGAAGGGAAAAAACATGGTGAGTATAAGCTCACAATATAAAGCAATTGCAACACTAAATATAATAGGCTCACTTTTGGAGGGCTCACTACCTAGAAGAAAGAAAGGCTCACTTCCAATGGATCACTGCTAGATCATAGAAAAGAAGAAAATAAGAATGTTACAGTGAGGAATCCATATTACTACAACATAAAAGTCTACCATAGCATCACCAACATATTCACATCCTCTCTGAAGATTGTAGACACCTTTTACTCGCTACTTACAAAAGTCTAACTCATTAAATATCGCACTAGACTTCACAAATTCACATTTCACAACTCTAAAACCAAAACCACACACTCTCTATATAATACTCCATCAACAAAATAATTATTTATACCTTATTCAACCTTGAAAACATTCTACAAGGTCAACTATACTCCTGAACTATGAAAATTCAAATCAAGTTAGGACTAAGCATTCTTGCAGTGGAAATAAATGATAGTGGACCATAATACATATTAAATCAGATCCAAATCATGCATATGCACCATGACACAGTTCCACAAACCAAACAAAAAACCACAATTAGTGTAAACACCCAAGGTGGTTGAACCTTTGTAAAGACAATTAACATTTAAGTACACAGTTCATTTGATCCAAAAGATGACTCATAGACAACAAAAATCACTTGAACAAAATACGAAATATTCCATAAACACCCTAAAATCCAAAAAATTCCTTTGCAAGATCTTCTAATTGAAGAATGTACATACCCAACACACTCAGACAACCATCCTGATAGGGAGGTTGGATGAATGAATCATTAATTCATGTTCTAGGTCTTGTTTGGAGAATCTCAATGGTGTCTCACTCCACCACTTCAACCTTTAGGACCTCTTTCTTGTTTAGGATCCCCTGGTTCTCTTTTCCAACCCAACTACCATCATATCTCCACCTACCAAGTCAACCTTGGTGCAATTTTGCAAATCTCACTTTAGCCCTTAATCTACCCTAAAGGCTATCATCCTCCAAAATATTGAACTTAGCTTTGTAGGGGTGTGGAGGTATTTCTAATGAATTCAATCCATCCTACTCTAGTTCTTGAGGGTCCACCTAACACCATTTTCTAGTCGCTTCCACCAAACCCTCATTTAGGTCTAAAAGGCTACTAGCCCTATGAGCCCCATTTAGGCCTCCTCTGAGAAAACAGGTTTGTTCTCCAAGGTTTTCAAAAGAACACCTCACATTTCCTTGGGTTTCTTGGTCCACATTCCCACCTCTCAAGTATTTTAGGGGTATTAACCTTCAATTTCCCATACAAAACCTTGATCCATAATTAGGAAAAATTAGGCCTTTTTAAACTCTTTTCCTGACCTCCCTGCAAACTGTTAGAGGTTCCTTTCACTAGATGGATTGATGGAGCTTCCTCCTCCATTCTATACCTTGGAAAGACTCATACCTGCCCTCTCCACACTATGATTTGTCAAGAAATGGACACCCTTACAAATCAAGTTCTCTGCACTTCTTGTCTTCCCTAGCCGGACAGTTCCTGGGTCGCTTAGAAGAAGACTCCCATAGTGACTCTTGTGCTATCAAAGAATCATAACCCTACTTTATGTACAATCATGGAGTCTATTCATAGTTCCCAAAGGGTCGTACAATGTGTATAGTGGGATGTGAACTAACACTATATTCTACTCAAACTACCTGGTTCGGACCAGCAACTGTGTAAGAAACCAAACCAACTGCAAACAATTCTTGAAACTAAACTAAGAAGCTAATTAGTATCAATAAATGATTGAATAACACCTACACTAAATCCTACACAAACTACAGTGTCACATTCAATCCATTAAAGCACTACTTCAAAGCAAAAACCAGAAACTCACACAAAATCATAATTGTTCTCTCTTGAATTTCAAAATTCCAAATAATTCAAATGCTTCCAAGCCCACTCCCATGTTGGGTTCACCCTTAAATAGGGTCTCTAAATCAGTTACAATCATGTTAGGACACTCCTAGGCCTCTTGTAGCTTCCATTGAGCTTTATTTTCAAAATTTAGAAAAGAAACTCCTAAAAGGTCTAAAAGGTCTTAAACCTTACTTGAGAAAAAACCTTAAGCCTATGCAATGGTCAACATGACCTTCATCACATCAGCACCTGATCACAAATTCCACTAAGGCACAAACATAAAGGAACATGAATAGTTAGATAGGTTGGTCTAGACAAATTGCCCAAGACTTGACCTTCTAGACAACCTATGGTAACTTATGGGTGCTCCTGCACCATTCTCCCCCTTTGCACAAACACTAAGGAATGTGGGGAGAGAGGAGAGATAAATCAGTACCCTACTTCTTGAACTAAGCTTCATCCACCCATGTAGCCTTAGAGTTTGGTTGGCCTTTCCATTGCATGAGATGTTCCATGTATTCCTTATGCTGGGTAGACTTCTTCACCCTTGATTCCAAGATCCTCTCTTCTTACAGCTTGTCTCTAGGAGGTGAGGCTATGTTACTCACATCCTTCAAGACATCCATATTGTTCTGATCCATTTTAGTGACTGGTCCTTTATACCTGATCAAATCAGCCACATTGAACACTGGTGTAATGCCTAAGTTTGCAGGTAGCTCCACCTTGTCAGCATTCTTTCCATATTTAGCTAACACCTTACATGGTCCTACTCTCTTCATCTGTAACTTAGTTGATGTTCTTATTTCCAACCTAGATTTGTTGAGATCGACCATGACATAGTCCCCTATTGCAAATTTTAGATCCTATTGATGGAGTTTTTATGGACTTCACAACATAGGTAATACATAGGTGCATTACCTCTCTTGAAACACAATATTCCACAATCAAATTGCAAAACACTATCCCAAGGTCTCTCAGATGTTAGGTCATGATGAGGCTTGGAATATCTCAGTTGATTTATGTGATTTTATAGAATCACAAGGTGGACTTATAGATGAGTTACGAAGTGGGAAAGTTGGATCAGCAAATGGAGTTTTCAAGTTGGGAAAATTGCTAAGTGCTTGCTATAGGTTCAAACAGTAGTCTGGAACTCCATTTCAACATTATATTTAGCTTTACAATGTGCAATGAACATTGCCTAAGGTTATTTAATAAAAAAAAGGAAAAAGGGTAGGGAAGAGAGAAGGTTCCTGGATCTGAAACTATGAATGAACAGTGATCATAGATGCTACTACAGTAGACAAACTCCCTAAACTGGGTTTTGTCTAGCCAAGAGAAACCTATAGTTACACAAAACCAGTGAAATCTTCTAAGGACTGGAGATTTTTAGTTTGCATACACACTTCATGAACATGCAAATGAACAAAGTTGTAGCAATCAAATAAAGAAGCCTAGGATAACTTTGCAAAGCAGCTTGTCATCAACAAGTGCCAAAAGTATGGGCTGAAAGCTCATCAAATACTATAACATCAATCACCATTACCACTTCCATTCAAGAAATTACAACTAAAACTAACTTGGAAGGTAGAACCATGTACACATAATGAGCAAACTCAAAAGTAACACCCATAGATCATGTAATGTTGCTTTCTATTGTTGCAGAATGTTTTTACAATAGCTCTCCAACCTCCTACAGATGAGGGGGAAACCCTTATTTATATTTTTCCAAAGCCCAAATGAATGGCTAGGATTGAGTTACATTGTGTGGCTCAGATTCAATTACATTAGGACTTCACCTACCCCATAATATTTAGCAGTTTAAAATACATCTTTGTCTTTTCCCTATTCTGTCTTGTAGTGGCCAGTCACTATAGTAGTTTTGTCTTCTAGCTAATTTCCCTTTTACTGTAGCCGAGATTGACTAAAAGCTACCTTCTTCCCGATGGAATTTCAGCATTCCTCATTGGATCAAATGGTTTTGTCGATAGACCCATTGTAGGCTTCTTGAAACCGAAAATGAGAGGCCAACATGTTGTTTTAGGAATGTTGTTTTGAAGAAGGCTGAGAGAGCATGGAACTCTAGATGGTATCTCCCAGCTGTAAATTTTAAATTTGAAAGGTCGGGGGAGGCTAATATCCATTTTTACCATGTGGTTCGAAGTCTATTTTCAAATCGGAGGAGCGCTTGGATGTGAACCCAAAATGTCATTGTGGAAATGCTATTTTGAAAACAACCGAGAGAGCATAGAACTCCGAATGGTATCTCCTAGCTGAAATTTTGAAATTTGGAAGGTCAAGTGAGGATAAGATCCATTTTTAGCATCTAGGTCGAAGTCCATTTTCAAATCGGAGGTGCGCTTGGATGTTCCAGAGATGTGAACCCGGAATGCTGTTCTGGAAATGTTGTTTTGAAAATGCTTGAGAGAGCATGGAACTCTAGATGGTACCTCCTGGCTGAAAATTTGAAATTTGAAAGATTAGGGGAGGATAAGATCCATTTTTACCATCTGGGTCAAAGTCTGTTTTCAAATCAGAGATGCGCTTGGACGTTTCGGAGACATGAGCCCGGAATTTCATTCTAGAAATGTAGTTTTAAAAATGGCCGAGAGAGCATAGAACTCCGGAAGGTATCTCCCTACTTAAATTTTTAAATTTGAAAGTTCAAGGGAGGATAACATCCATTTTTACAATCTGGGTCGAAGTGCATTTTGAAATTGGAGGTGCGCTTGGACATTCTAGAGATGTGAGCCCAAAATGTC
This sequence comes from Sequoiadendron giganteum, assembly GCA_007115665.2. NCBI lineage: Eukaryota > Viridiplantae > Streptophyta > Pinopsida > Cupressales > Cupressaceae > Sequoiadendron > Sequoiadendron giganteum. The sequence goes on from CM021102.1 coordinate 357,152,492, forward strand.
ATTCTGGAAATGCTACTGCAAAAATGTTGCTCCAGAAATATAATTTTTGAATTTTCAAAACTTTCTAAAACTTAATGAAACATTTCACTTGACTTAGGCACCACAAAAACATCCAAAATCCACAAGAAACCTATCCCCAAACTCAAAAAATGAAGGAAAAAGCGAATCGAGCGAGCAGGGTGGGTGAAGCCTGAAAAACCCAAGACTTAGCAATTTTTTATTTTAGGGGCCAAATATGGTTAGCCAAAAATGAGACTTTGAAGGGAACATTGACCAACTAGGACAGAAAAATCAGGGGCACACAAAATGAGACAGGAGTAAAGAAGCCCGTTGGGAGTGAAAAAAGAGGGTCCCTGCCTACGGCGGGGCATGAGCCAAGCATTTCCCCCAGTGATTCTGGGTCAAGCAAGGCCAACCGATACTCATGCCCATTGGATTTTGTAATGCATGCATAAGTAGATGAGCAATCGTTATAGTTCTCAACCATGCAGATTTATCCTTATATTCAAAGGGAATAAATTCAATCTAGCAGCATTCAAATTCTACCCCAACATCACGAAGAATCAACAATTGAGGAGGCTCATTAAACCTATGATTAATCCATAAACATGTCCATTTTTCCTCATTCCCATAATCAAAATGATAAGTGCAGCTATAACAATTAATTGGAGCAAGGATGGATAAAACCTGGATTTCGTCACATGGAGGTGGCAGCATTTGACAATCAAGAGTAAGCACTACATCATTAGTTTTTGCATCAGCAACCTTAGGCACGCATGGTGGAGGGTCCAGCACTTTAGGAATCAAGCCTACATAAGGTAGGGAGAACGAGGCAGGAAACACTTCTTCCATGTCTTGTGTGCGATCAACAATCCCCCTTGGTAGTTCTTCAAAAAGAAGTACTTCATCTCGTTGATCTTCTGCAAATCGAGCACCCACATGATTGTTGTCCTTGAAAGGAAACACGTTGTCCCACTTCATATCCCAAGTGTTGAACTTATCTTCATGATGCTCAGTGTCATGGGATGATGACATATGCAAATTTGTCCCATTGCAGCCATCTAAATATGAAGGAGGATCAACAATGATTATGGCAGAAGTACTCCAAGTTGCGTCTTGTAGTCGATTGGGTGCTTCATCTCTGTTGGTAGCTATCTCAACACCCTCGCCTTTATCTTCTTCTCTTTGCTGTTCATGCAACTCATCATGACATTCACTCATTTTCCCTTGCTCACTATCACTATAAACGGAGAAGGAACCCCTCTCCCAATCTAGAAACTCTAGTGCATCACCATTTGGAGGCTTAAGCAGTATGCCCTCATTGCTACCATCTTCTGGGATGTGCTCTTCCTTGACATGAGCTTGCCTCCACAGCACAACTCCTAATGGAAAGAAGTCATCAATTGATGGCACCTCATCAAGGGGGCCAAAATTTACTACGTGATTTTCCTCCAAAGACTCACCTTAAATCCTATCATCCATGGTACTCAAATGCTCTTAAAGAGGGAGAAATTCTTGATGACTAGTGGACAACATTCCTATTTGATCTAAGTCATCAATCGAAAGCTCGAGACTATATTGTTGTCCTTCTTCTATTGCTGTCCCAACATACTCTTGAGGACTACCCCTAGCTGAGTCATTACTTGGCTCGGGCTCTTGGTCCTCAGATTTCATTCATGAAGCAACTATAGGAAATGGTGTGTTTGGCTACCCTGCTTGTTCTCTAACTTGTTGGACAACTTCTAGGCATAGCTCGCATGTGAACTCTGAGTGTGATGAATAATGGATCCTGCACCAATTTGGTAGCAACAATACCTCCAAATCCACCTGAAATTTTAGTCAAACCAATCCCTTGCTAATCTAGAGATGAGCTGGTCATATCTTTCTGGTGCAAGGTCCTCATCATCACTTGAAAAAGAAGCTTGATAGTAGACAACCATGGTGAGTGGCTATTCTCACTCCAAATCTGAATTTTTAGATGCTTGGTCACTATCATTAATGAAGGAGAGGTCTTCCAGTCTAATTTCAATTATTCCTTCATCATCATTTTTTGTTGTCCCAAGGTTGTCAACCTCTTCCTCTTGCAAATTTTCAGCATCTTCATTGACTACCCTAGCATACACTGCTCCAAACTTGATTGACTCATCCTCAACTACCAATGTTTCCTCTTCCTGAGTGGAGGACTTCCCTTTACTAATGAAGGGGAGTCTTTTCAACTCCATTCCTAGTGAACCTTAACCAAAGCTTTTTGTTGTCCCCAAAAAATCATCTTCTTCCTCTTGATTTTTAGCTTTAGTGTTTGTTGTCCAGCACTAGTTTGTGGCAGATTTCCCGGTTTATCTTGAAGGTGTTGTCCTCTAGATGCTGATAGCTTTTCTACCATATGGGATGACTCATTCTCCTTGATAGTTAGATGCTCCAACTTCTTCAAATTTCCTTTAACTTGGGTGATGATGCTTGCACATGACGAACAAGTAAATTCGGAATGTGGTGCATTGTGAAATCTGCACCAACTTGACATTAGTACTTCCTTCAGTCTTGGTCTGTCTTTGTTGCCCAAACATTCTTGGATCAACTCTTCAAATGCCTTGGCTGCCATGGTTGTCAATTATTCCTCTGGGTTTGCAAGGGCTAAAGGCTGATATATTTCCCAAAAGGGAATCTCTCCTTGCAAGACTCTTTCAATTCTTCTCAAGAAGGTTAGACACTCTAGTTCATTGTGCCTATGGGTTCCATGAATTCTACATCTATCTGACAATGCAAACTGCTGCAATGGCCTCTTCAATCTAATACTTAAATCCACATGTAGCTAAGTGATGTTGATTTGCATGTGCTGCTCCATTTTGACTCAACTTCTTTTGCCTTCAAATTTTTTTGATTTTATGTTTCAGCATTAAAAGGGATATCTCTATCTCAGATTTCTTCTTTAAAAGTGCTCTTATCGATTTCCAACATTCATCCTTGTAGTCTCACATGTCGACCCTCCTTCTAGCGCTAGTTCTCTTGATGGTGTTTTTATGCACTTCACAACAAGGTAATATGTAGGTGCATTACCTCTCTTGAAAGACAATCTTCCACAATTAAATTGTAGAACACTATCCCAAGGTCTCCTGGATGTTAGGTTATGATGAGGCTTGGAATATCTCAGTTGATTTATGTGATTTTCTAGAATCATAAGGTGGACTTACAAATGAGTTACAAAGTGGGAAAGTTGCTAAGTGCTTGCTGTAGGTTCAAACAGCAGTCTAGAACTCCATTTCAATATTATATTTAGTTTTACAATATGCAATGAACATTGCCTAAGGTTATTTATTAAAAAAGAGGAAAAAGGGCAGGGAAGAGAGAAGGTTCCTGGATCTAAAACTATGAATGAACAATGATCATGGATGTTGCTATAGTAGACAAACTCCCTAAACTAGCTTTTGTTTGGCCAAGAGAAACCTACAGTTACACAAAACTAGTGCAATCTTCTAAGGACTGTAGATTTTTAGTTTGCCTACACACTTCATGAACATGCAAATGAACTAAGTTGCAGCAATCAAATAAAGAAGCCTAGGCTAACTTTGTACAACAACTTGTCATCAACAAGTGCCAAAAGTATGGGTTGAAAGCTCATCAAATACTGTAAAATCAATCACGATTACAACCTCCATTCAAAAAACTACAACTAAAACTAACTTGGAAGGTAGAACCATGCACACATAATGAGTAAATTCAAAAGTAACACCCATAGATCATGCAATGTTGCTTTCTATTGCTATAGAATGCTTTTACAATAGCTCTCCAACCTCCTACAAATGAGGGGGAGACCCCTATTTATAGTTTTCCAAAGTCCAAATGAATGGCTAGGATTGAGTTACATTGTGTGGATCAGATTCAATTACATTAGGGCTTCACCTACCCCACAATATTTAGCAATTTAAAATACATCTTTGTCTTTTCCCTATTCTGTGTTGTAGTGACCAGTTACTATAGCAATTTTGCTTCTAACTGATTTCCCTTTTACTGTAGCTGAAATTGACTAAAAGCTACCTTCTTCCTAATGGAATTTCAGCATTCCTCATTGGATCAAATGGTTCTGTCGACAGACCCATGGTAGGCTTCTTGAAACCGGAAATGAGAGGCTGACCTAATGTTTTAGGAATGTCATTTTTAAAATGGCCGAGAGAGCATGGAACTCCGGATGGTATCTCCCAGCTGCAAATTTTAAATTTGAAAGGTCAGGTGTGGATAAGATTCAATTTTACCATTTGGGTCAAAGTCCATTTTCAAATTAAAGGAGTGCTTGGACATTCCAGAGACGTTAGCCCAAAATGCCATTCCGGAATGTTGTTTTGAAAACGGTCGAGAGAGCATAGAACTCTAGATGGTATCTCCCAGCTACAAATTTCAAATTTGAAAGGTCACAAAAGGATAAGATCCATTTTTACCATCTGGGTCAAAGTCTATTTTCAAATTGGAGGTGCGTTTGGACGTTCCAGAGACGTGAGCCCGGAATGCCGTTCTGGAAATGTTGTTTTGAAAACGACCGAGAGAGCATAGAACTCCAGATGGTATCTCTCGACTGTAAATTTGAAATGTGAAAGGTCAAGGGAGGATAATATCAATTTCTACCATCTGGGTAGAAGTCTATTTTCAAATCAGAAGTGCGCTTGGATGTTCCAGAGATGCGAGCCCAAAATGTCGTTCTAGAAATGTTATTTTGAAAATGGCTGAGAGAGCATGGAACACCGGATGGTATCTCCCAGCTACAAATTTGAAATTTAAAAGGTTAAAGGAGGACAAGATCCATTTCTACCATCCAAGTTGAAGTCCATTTTCAAAATAGAGTTGTGCTTGAACATTCCGGAGACGTGAGCCCAGAATGTCATTCTAGAAATGTTGTTTTGAAAACGGTCGAGAGAGCATTGAACTCGGGATGGTATCTCGCAGCTAAAAATTTGAAATTTGAAAGGTCAAGGGAGGATAAGATCCATTCTCACCATCAGAGTTGAAGTTCATTTTCAAATCGATGGTGCGCTTGGACGTTCCAGAGACGTGAGCCTGGAATGTCGTTCTAGAAATGTTGTTTTGTAAACGGTTGAGAGAGCATAGAACTTCGGATGGTATCTCTTAGCTGAAAAATTGAAATTTGAAAGGTCAAGGGAGGATAAGATCTATTTTTACCATCTGGGTCAAAGTCCATTTTCAAATTGGAGGTGCACTTGGACATTCGGTAGACATGAGCCCAGAATGTCTTTCTGGAAATGCTGCTGTAGAAATACAGTTTTTGAATTTTCAAAACTTCCTAAAACTTAACAAAACCTTGTTAGTTGAATTAGGCACCACAAAAAATCCAAAATCAATAGGAAACCTATCCCCAAAGTCAAAAAATGAAGGAAAAATCGAATCGAGCAATCACCCGAAAAACCCAAGATTTAGGAATTTTTTATTTTAGGGGCAAAATATGGTCAGCCAAAAATGAGACTTTCAAGGGCACGTTGACCAACTAGGATAGAAAAATGAGGGGCACACAAAATGAGAAGGGAGCAAAGAAGCCTGTCAGGAGTGAAAAAAGAGGGTCCCTGCCTACGGTGGGGCGTGTGTGCAAAATATGCACAACGGATCCTTCCTAGACATATCCACATTAGCTTTCAGCTTGTGAGTAGCCTCTATAATTGTCTTCTTCAATTGCTCCTGAATCTCCTTCATGGTCTGAGAGAAATCCTCAGCATGGCCACTCCTATGCTCCATAGCTCCTAAATCTCTAAGTTCACACACACCTCTTGGGTGCATTCCATACACTACCTCAAAAGGACTTATGCCTGTGGTTCAGTTCACACTGTCATTGTAGGCATATTAAGCTTGTGATATGACCATGTCCCATGTTTGTCCATACTCCTTAGTTAGGCATCTTAGAAGGTTACCTAACACCCTATTGATCACCTTAATTTTCCCATCGATCTGAGGATGGTAAGCTGATCCAAAAGACAAATTAGTACCTAATCTGCTCCATAATGTCTTCCAAAAATGACTCATGAACTTCACATCCCTGTCTAAGATAATGCTCAATGGAAATCCATGGATCCTCACAATCTCTTTGAAGAAAAGATGAGCAATATAGCTAGCATCATGGGTGGTCTTGCAAGGAACAAAGTGACTCATCTTACTAAACCTATCTACCACCACATAAACACTATCAAACCCTGTCTTAGTTTTAGGGAGTCCTACCACAAAGTCCATGCTAATACATTCCCATGGTCTGTTGGGAATGGGTAGAGGTTGATACAAACCTACATTGCTAGCTCCCCCATTGGCTTTGATACAAACTACACACTGCTCCACATACCTTCTGACATCCCTTGGCAACTTGGGCCAATAATAAAACCTATGCACTAGTTCCATTGTCTTGTTGATACCAAAATGACCACTAAGACTAACACTGTGCTTCTCCTAGATGAGATTCTCTCTCACTGATCCTTTGGAACACATAACTAATTCCCCTTGAACAAAATTCCACTCTGCAATGTATACTCTAAGTATTGACTATGAAAGTGATTCTCAAAATCAGAACATACTGTGTATGCCTCTTAGAAGTCTTCATCTTCCCCATAGAGATCCTTTAAGCTATCTATCTCAATGCTCTTTATTTGTATCTCTTGCACTGTCAACAATCTCCTACTTAGTGCATCTGCCACCTTTTTCATCTATCCCTTCTTGTGCTTTATGGTAAAAGTGAAGGCTTGGAGGTATTCCATCCATTTCAAATGTCTATTGCTCAACTTCTCTTGAGTGTTGATGCAGCTAAGTGCCTAATTATCAATAAACACTACAAACTCCTTAGGTAGAAGATAATGCCTCCACTTCCTAAGTGAATGTACTAGAGCATATAGTTCTAGGTCATAGGTAGAATACTTCTGCTTAGCTTCGTTGAGCTTTTCACTAAAGAAAGCTATAGGCCTTCCTTCTTGGCTTAGAACTCCTCCTATTGCAATTCCACTGGCATCACATTCCACAGTGAATAACTTATCAAAACTAGGTAACAAAAGGATGGGTTGAGTTGCCACTTCTTGTTTCAGTTTCTCAAAACCCTTCTCAGCTTCTAGTGTCCACTTGAACTTAGTCTTAAGGCCACCTTTGATAGTATCAAGTACTGGTGCACATATGCCACTAAATTTCCTTATAAACTTCCTATAAAACTGAGCTAACCCATGAAAACTCCTTACCTCTATCCCAGTGGCTGGTGTAGGCCAATCTAGGATAGCTTCCACCTTGCTTGGGTCCATCTTCAATGATCTTTGGGATACTACAAACCCCAAATACACAAGCTCTTATTTGGAGAACTCACACTTCTCTAGGTTGATGGCTAACCTCTCTTCCTGTAATATTTTAAGAACCAACTCCACATGCTTTAGATGTTCTTCTATTGTCTTGCTAAAAATGAGTATATCATCTAGATATACCACCATAAATATCGCTATGAATTCCTTAAGCACTTCATTCATGAGCCTCATGAATGTGCTAGGGGCATTTGAGAGGCCAAATGGCATAACTCTCCACTCATACAACCCATTTGTTGTCTTAAAGGTTATCTTCCACTCGTCCCCATATTTAATTCTGATCTAATGGTATCCGCTCTTGAGATCCAACTTGGTGAAATACTGAGCTCCTCCAAGATAATCCATAAAATCCCCAATCCTAGGAATAGGGAACCTATATCTAATTGTAATTCTATTTATAGCTCCGGAGTCAATGCATAATCTCCACTTACCACCTTTCTTGGTTGCTAAGACCACTGGTACTGCACACAAACTGATGCTCTTCCTAATTAGTCCATGGTCTAACAAATCCTACACTTGCCTAGCTACTTCTTGGTTTTGATCTAGTGTAAGCTTATAAGCTGCTTTGTCTGGCAATGAAGCTCCTAGTATGAAGTCAATTTGATGACTGGTGGCTCTCTTTAGAGGTAAGGTTATTGGTGTTCCATCACTAACTATGTCCTTGAACTATTCAAGAAAATTTTGGACTGCTCCTGGTATGACTATCTTCTTCCTTGGGTTGCACCATGACCACATATCCTTCACCTCCTTGTTGTAGAGTGTTGATAAAATCCTTTCCACTACTTAACAAGACACTAGGGGTCTTTGACCATCCTTCTTCCTCATCTGATAGTGACTGCAATTTGAATGTCTTTCCATCCTTCTTGAATGAGATAGTGTTCTCCTTTCCATCATAGATGGCTTCTCTTTCATACTGCCATGGCCTACCCAATAGAAGATGGCATGCATCCATGGGTAACACATCACAAATCAAATTGTCCTTGTACCCTCCAATGGATAACTCCACCATTGTCTACTCATTGACAAGAACACTCTGCCCTTTATTCAACCATGTCACCTTGTAAGGGTTAGTTTGGGGTACTTTCTCCAACTTCAAATTCCTCACTTCCTCCTTTGAGATAATGTTATCAGTAGACCCTAAATCCACTATGACCTTGCACATCTTTCCAAGTATTTTGCATCTTACCCTAAATAAGGCTCTCCTTTCCTTTGGCTCCTCTTTGATTGGTTGTCTGATTAGAACTCTTCTAAACATCAGGCTCTCCCCCATTTCTGATTCAATGTGACTAACCTCAGGTGACTTGATGCTCATGGTGTTCTCTTGAGCATATGCTACTCTATTTTTTATATTTGATGAAGATGCTTTCTCCGGGCACCTATAAGCTAAATGTCCTACTTGACCATAGTTATAACACTTCATACTAGCAAAGTATGAGTTACTTTTTTCTGCTCCTCTTCCTCTATTTGATCCTCCTTGAGGTCCTCTACCTCTTCCATAGCCTCCTCTAGAAGTTGTTTCACTTCCATGCTCTGTGATTTTAGACTCTCCCTAATTTCTTTGTTCAGTCCCTCTACCTTGGTATCCACCTCTATGTCCTCTCTGATCTCTACCTTTCCCTCTAGTCTTAGAAACCTAGTCTTGTTTCCTCTTTCTTCTTTCTTCAATCTTTATAGCCAATTGGTAACATTGGTGTACTATCTTGGGACTTAGAAGAGTCATTTCCTCTTGAATGTTCCACTTCAAGCCGTTAAGATACCTAGCCACCTTAAGACTTTCATCCTCTGAAACATTAGACCTCATACAAAGTTTTTGAAACTCCTTAGTGTAAGTATTCACATCTTGGTCTCTTTGTCTCAAGCTCTATCTTTTCTTATGGAAATGAATCTCATAATCATCTGGCATGTATGCTTCTCTCACTTTGGCAACCATTCCCTTCCAAGTAGAAATAGGGTTTTATCCTTCCTTTTCTCTCTCAGTCTGAATGAACTTCCACCATGTCAATGCAAAACCTCTTAATCTTGACTTTGCCACCTTCACCTTCTATGCTTCAGTGACTCCATCACACTCAAAATGGTTTTCCATTCCCTCTATCCAATCCATGACTAGATCAGCTTCCAATTTCCCACTAAAAAATGGTATGCCTTCAAGTGCTTTTCCACTCATAGATTTTAATGCCTTGAAGAAAGGCTCTTCTTGCAAAATAGGGTCAGGTTCAGGGATTTTGTCTTCCTCTGCAACCTCTTCACTCTTGGGTACCCTACCTTCCAACCTATCACTGACCTCTTCAGTCTTGGTTTGCACATTATTCATTGCTTGCTCAAGTTGAGCTATTCTTTCCCTCAATATTCTATTGTCTTCCTCTTGATCTTTGACCTTCTTGGCCAACTCTATAGTTGTCACCATGGTTGTAGAATCGCTAGACTCAAGCTCTGACATACAACAGTCAATCCCAAGTCTTTTGTTGCTCTGATACCAATCTGATAGAGAGGTTGGATGAATCAATCACCGATTCATGCTCTAGGTCTTGTTTGGAAGACCTCAATGGTGTCTCACTCCACCACTTCAACCTTTAGGACCTTTTTCTTGTTTAGGATCCACTAGTTCTCTTTGCCAACCCGACTACCATCATATCTCCACCTTCCAAGTCAACCTTGGTGCAATATTGCAAATCTCACTTTAGCCCTTAATCTACCCTAAAGGCTATCATCCTCCAAAATATTGAACTTAGATTTGCAGGGGTGTGGAGGTATTTCTAATGAATTCAATCCATCCTACTCTAGTTCTTGAGGGTCCACTTAACTCCATTTTCTAGTCGCTTCCACCAAACCCTCATTTAGGTCTAAAAGGCTACTAGCCCTGTGAGCCCCATTTAGGCCTCCTTCTCTGAGAAAACAAGTTTGTTCTCCAAGGTTTTCAAAAGAAGACCTCACCTTTCCTTGGGTTTCTTGGTCCAGATTCCCACCTCTCAAGGATTTTAGGGGTCTTAACCTTCAACTGTCCATACAAAACCCTAATCCACAATTACGCAAAATTAGGCCTTTTTTATCTCTTTTCTTGACCTCCCTGCAAACTGTTAGAGGTTCCTTTCACTAGATGGATTGATGGAGCTTCCTCCTCCATTCTATACCTTGGAAAGACTCATACCTGCCCTCTCCATGCCATGATTTTTTAGGAAATGGAAACCCCTACAAATCAAGTGCTCTGCACTTCTTGTCTTCCCTAGTCGGACACTTCCTAGCTCACCTAGAAGAAGACTCCCACTGTGACTCCAGTGGTATCAAAGACTCCTAACCCTATTGTATGTACAAACATGGAGTCTAGTCACAATTCCCAAATGGCCGTACAATGTGTACAGTGGCAATGTGAACTAACACTCCATTCTACTCAAACTGCCTGGTTTACACTAGCAATTGTGTAAGAAACCAAACCAACTACAAACAATGCTTGAAACTGAACTAAGAAGCTAATTAATATCACACAATTCTTGAATAACACCTACACTAAATCCTACACAAACTACAATCTCACATTCAATCGATTAAAGCACTACTTCAAAGCAAAAACCAAAAACTCGCACAAAATCACAACTGTTCTCTCTTGAATTTCAAATTTCCAAATAATTTGAATGCTTCCAACCCCACTCCCATTTCGGGGTAACCCTTAAATAGGGTCTCTAAATCATTTACCCTCACCTTAGGACACTCCTAGCCCACTTGTAGCTTCCATTGAGCGTTATTTTCAAAATTTAGAAAAGAAACTCCTAAAAGGTGTAAAAGGTCTTAAACCTTACTTGAGAAAAATGCTTAAGCCTATGCAATGGTCAACATGACCTTCATAAAATCAACACCTGATCAAAAATTCCCCTAAGGCACAAAAATAAAGGAACATGAATAGGTAGATAAGTTGGCGTAGACAAATTTCCCAAGACTTGCCCTTCTAGACAACCTATGGTAACTTATGGGTGCTCCTGCACCACATCCATACACTATAACTGATGAAATCAACTTGCAGAGTACCAAACCATAAATACCTTTGACTAGAGGTAGATATGAACCTTATCAACACACATCTAGAATCACAAGACTATAAACCAAACTATGGAGAAATGGGGAGGAAAATAAAATCTCTTAAAAAGCACAACATAGTTCACACACTAGTGAACACAACTTCTTCTGCACAACGATCCAAACCAAAAAATTATATATATAACACATATGAACACTTTTGATGAACATATTTCAAACACAAAAGTAGATCTTCAGCATAGAAGAAATGCAAAGAAAAAACTAGAAAACCACTATGTATGCCTGAACACCTCTATGACACATTCTTTCCCTTTTTATTCAAATTTTCTCAAAAACTTAGAAACCAAGCACCAAAGATAAATTTCCATCATCTTCAACACTTACACATCATCACTAACCCAAATATAATACTAAAACTCAGCTATATATCCATAAACAAAAGCATATCAAAGAAACATTAGAGGTTGACATCAGTAACACTTACTAATGACAACATAATGAAACTAATCAAAGCATCAACATAGATTCTGAAGAATTACAAGTTGACATTAATGAAAACATAAATATAATCCTATTGAAATCAATTACAACACCAACTACTCATTCCTACAACACATTAGGTGTGCTCTAAATATCTATGTCACAACTTCAGGTCAAAAAATTAATGAAGATAAGTTTTTGTTTTCTTCTTTAATACTTCATTGCATGTTCAGACAATATTTGCACCTATTCTAAGATTTTATATTGAAATCTTCCATTTTATGTACTTGGGTATCCCTCTCTCTATTTATCCTTTCCCTAGAGTGACTTAAAAGAATGTGTTGGAAAAATTTCAGGAGAGATCTACACATTCCAGAATTATAGATGGCTACCCTCTACTGGGACAGTCTTGTTATTAAAATCTAGGGTTTAAGATCTCCCAATTTACAATTTTATAGTACAAATGGCTCTTGTGAATTTTATTGAGGAGCTTGATGTGTTATCTAGATATTTCCTATGGGTTTGTAATCTTACTTCTTCAGATTGGAGCTTAGTGAATTGGGAGAATATTTGTAGACCAAAATAGCTTGGTAGTCATGGTCAATGGCAAGAAATCCTCATTGGCTAGGATTTGGTGGTGAAATTGTATTAGATATGGTGCACTAGCTAGGACCAAGCATGGGGCAAGATTCTCCCCTCAAAATTTTTATGAGGTATAGAGTGGAAATACATGCCTAAAATCTCTTTGGAAGGTAAAGTTTATATGATTTGGAACACTCTCAAAAGAGGAGTAGATCTTGTTAAACATGACTTTTTTTTTTATTGTAATAAAGGATATGTACCTCTCTTTTGGTTTAAATCATGGGATGGTCATCCCCCAATAATGGCCTCATATCCACATCTACAAAATATTTATTTTTCCTTTGTAGAGGTTGGTTGGACTTAGGTGGATTATTTTAATCTTACTAAGAGCCTTGGCTAGGTGGAAGTTTGCAAGTGGAAGAATGTTTGTGATTGGTTTCCAGGAGGGTCTAGGGAGGATTGTGAGGAGTTATATCACATTTTGGCTAGTAGAACTTGCATTTTCTTGCAAATAGATGATATTTTTGATTAGGGTCCAAACCCTAGTGGTGTTTTCTTTGTGGTCATTGGGCATCAGGAACTAGATAAGAAGTATGGAGGAGAGGATGTTCCTTTTCTGAATTGTGTTTGGAACAAGTTTGCATTTCCTAATGAAACGTTTTACTTTAGAATGTGTCTCGTAATATTTGTCTAACTTGTGATAGTTTTCAGAAGAGGGGCTTTCAAGGGCCTTAAAGGTGTGTTATATTTGGAAGTAGTGTGGAATCTATGGCACACTTTTTTCTTTAGTGTACATACTCTAGGATTATTTAGTACCATTGGTGGGAGGTTTGGAGGTAGTCTTGTGTACATGCTTCAATTTTGGTTGAGTTTTGGAGGACCTTAGGGAGACCTCCTTTCAAGACATTTTATCTTTTGGTTGCTCAGGGCATAGGATCTTCTTGAATTCTATGGAATATTTGGTTGAAAAGGAATTGTAGGATCTTTAATGGAGAGATTCTAGCTTCTCATGAAATTTGGTAGCCGGCTTGTAGAATGATTGAAGAAACTATTATATTTAGATGTGAGATGGATGTTCCTCTAGAGGATGATAATTTGGGAGGGATGCAAGGGTTGGGTTTGGTTGGTGGAAGCACAAAGAGGTCATGTTCTAATAGCAGGTGACCTTCCACTAAGAATATCCAATGTGATGGTAGATGGATTTTTCATCCTGTATGTTTCTTGAAGATTAATATTGATGGTTCTTCTATAGGTAAACTTGGTTATGCTTGTGTTGGTGGAGTGGGAAGGGAAAATGAGCATTCTCTCATCTTTTTCTTCTCCATCATTTTATGGCTACCAAAGTAATAAATTTATGGATGTTTTGGCTATCCTTATTGCTATGGAAAAGGTTTTTGCATTGGGTTGGTGCAAGATCATTTGTGACATTGATTCATAAATTTTAGTGGCTTTTTTGAATAAGGGTTCCTTGGTTGTTGGATTTAGTGGTTTCCATATTCATTGGCTTTATTCATATTTGTATTTAGTTTCCTTTGTCCATATCCCCAAGGAATGGAACAAGGTTGCAAATTATTTGGAAAAATAGGATTTTAAGTATAGATGTACCTAGTAGATTGACGGTTGGGAACAATTTCCCTCAGATTGTTCCCACAAGTTGAATTTGTCGCTTCAACAAGATATTAAAGGTTTTTAAGTTGGTTCTTGGGGCCATGTGGTTTTGGCTCCCCTATGTTTCTAATCTTTTATTTACTAGGTATTCTTGGTGGTCCTCATTTTGGGATATTTTTATTGATTGTAATGCCTTTCTTCTAGATTGAATAAATTTTTACTCTTCTTGTTTTTACTACTAAGTAATTTAAAGAGATTTATGGTCCTTCACCGAGGTATTGGACCAACTTTTATTTCAGTTGATTTATATTTTCTAAAGAATATAAAATGTGTATAAAAATTTATTGTAATTTTTCTTTACTCAAAACATATTTATAGGTGATTAAATAGCATATGATACGACTTCATACACCTCTGTTCTAAAGATCTTGCAACATCCACAAATTTATTTCCTTAGATTTTTTTATCTAAAATATCAAATTTTGGTCTTGCAAGGATTTTTTTTTGGCATAAATGAACAATAAAAAGTAGCAATATAAAATATGTTCTAAAAATTCATTTTAATTTTAATTTACTCAAGAAAAATATTTAATTTAGAGCTAACTAAAAGTATATAATTAATGAATTTACATTATTATTAATTATTTTTCAAATAATAAAAACGAAATTTACAAAGGTTATTTTATTAATTAATGTAATCAAGTAATTATAATTACAATCACTTTTAATAAATGGGTTGAGTTAGGATATTATTTTGAATATATTGAGTTGGTGTTGAAATTTACAAAGAATGATACATTTTTTTAATTATCTATGCTTTTCCATCATGTTTGAATTATGCACTTCAATTCCTTAAATTCATGTGTTTGAAATTAGTGGTAAATAAATGAGCTATTGAAACATGTGTTAGTAAAAGGGTTTTAAAATATCTTCCCACCTCAGACCTTAGTAAAATTTTGTATCTATTCAACAATTTGTAATAAATTTATAGACATGCCAAGAATAATACACATTCTAAGATTCTTATGACTACAAATCTTAACTCAATTATATATGTGATCAAATAATATTTGAATGCTTAATCTATTTATTATCTAAATTGAAGTAGGAATTTATAGTTTTGTAAAATGCCCTAACATCCAAATTTAAATATTTCACTTAACTTAGTGGTTAATGGCTTGTTGGAGGTAAGCTAGTTTAGACCCATGATTAATTTTAAATTTGGAAGATGATAGTCAACAGAACACTTGCAATCTGAAACTAAATTGAACAATACACCTACTATCATGTTTATACTAGAAATGATAGAAATAAATATGGTATTTATAGACTCAAGGGAAACAAAGATTATATTTAAATTAAGTCTAAGTTGAACATTAAATTTTATAAAAAATACATCATTTAACCAATAGATTCTTGTAATAAAAATAAAATTTCATTCTATATTTTAAATAATCAATAATATTTTTTCATCTCTACAAACATAAATATAAACATGAAATGAAAATATTTATTTATTGTAATGTGATTTAGCATAACAAATAATACTAATTAAAAATATAGCTTACACAATCTATTATCATAAAAAAAAAAAATTCAAAAAATATTCTTTTATAATTATTATTTTTTATTTTTTAAAATCAAATATTACACACTTTTATTTTAGTAATCAATATTTTTATAATAACATCTATTATTCACCTTGTAATATAAGACATATTTCATTCCAATAGATTATTTTCTATAACATATATAGTACAATGAATAAATAATTGATTAAGAGTAGATAAGTGGGAGATATTGTCCACTGTTGAACAGTCTGAATAACTGAGAGGGGGATGAATTCATTATCTCAATAAAATTTTCTTTCTTTACTTAATCAAGAGTGATCATAAAATATTCATATATTAGTTAAAACGAATATGAACATGCAAGCACTAAACAACACCATGCACAATGAACACCATAATTTACATGGAAACCCAATAATGGAAAAGCCACGGAGAATGCAAATTCTCAATTATAAAATGTTGGTTAAGGTGACACCGGTTAAGGTGATTTTTACAAGATCTCATTGTAGGTAAGGCTCACTACTGAGTGGCTCACTACTGGTGAGCTCACTTCCCAAGATACAAAAACCACTAATTACAAAAATAGGAAAAAACATGAACTAATGAATTTCAATCTACATATGGATGAATTCAATTCTGGTTAAGAGCACAACATCTTATTGTAGCATATCTAGTTAAGAATCTTATGTCAACCTTCCTTCCGCTACTTTTTCAAAATAGACTACCTCTACTTCGCACTTTCCTTCACTTCCTTCTCTGATCCTTGTCACACAATCCTTCACACCTTTATTACTATTCTCACATTCCACACTTCTTGTTTTCAGATGCACTAAATTATGTTCCACATACATGTATATAAATACACTCAGAGAACAAAATGAGTTAGCCTAGAAAAACATGTTGACTTGAGGAAAAACTTTGAAATATTTAATAAGGCTTGATACACTAGCACTATACCCAAAAGATAGGTTGCACATAAAGGATATTCTTACCATGTTGCACCTAGACTCATAAATGGATCATACATAATATATAGCATTATTACCAAAAGATAGCTAACTTTGAATTATATGAGATATATTCTGGATTTGATTAGAAATCCACAACCAAGACCAAATCTTGATTACCATTAATTTGATACAATTGTCACAACCAAGACCAAATCTTGATCAACATTAATTTGATAGGAATTCCACAACCAAGACCAAATCTTGATCAACATCAATTTTAGTACAAATTGGAGGAATATAAAAACATGTAACATGCTACATGAATGTCGAAATAGCAAGGATACCTAGAATAAGCTTTAGACACAAGAGCTGATATCAAAATATTATTCTTCAATATTCTGCATTATCTATCTTCTATAGATGTCTCAAAAGGAAGTACTACCATTATCCGGATCGAGGATACCATCCATACTACGCAATATTATGAGATAGATCATTTTTATATATCATCTAGAGCACAACCTTTTGGATCCTAGGTTTTGATGTCAATGAAAACAATTCCACATCAACAACTTCTCAACAATCTCCCCCTTTGGCACTGATGGAAAAATAGCAAAAACTCAAAAATATAAAAACTCCAAAAACCCCAAGAACTCCCCATTAGCCAAGAAATTCAAATCCTCTATTTTTTTTTGTTTTTCTTTTGTTTTCCCTTCCTTTCCTTTTCTCCCCCTTTTTTCCATGAAAGGTAAAGGAAAAAATAATAACATTGAAAAACTTAAGTAAATATAACACTCTTCACATGAAAAAATTTCTTGTACCTTTCCCTCACAATTGGAAGAATCTTCTTCCAAGCTTGCACTACAAATGCCATTCTTGTACACAAACTCTCCTATAGAATCAACATCCCAAACAAAGATGACCAGTTTGAAGACAGGCATTATTGTTCACAATCCTTGACATTAGAAATTATCTCAGAGAGTTGATCGAACAAGACCTCACCAATTTCTTTAACCAACCAAAAGGTTTTAACCACATCTTCCCTCTGTCTCTGAGTAAACATCAACTTAGCTTGCCACTCACCAACTCTTATCCTTTGTTTTCCATCTTTATCTTTGAATAATTTAAAACACTTCCTAATCTCATTCAATTTAGATTAAATAGCTTCAATTTTGCTTCTAAAATTATCAACAACTGTAGGCCATCAAAGACAATATTTTTTTAAGGCTTGTTTCACCAATGTGTTTTGATAAATTTGATTTTTTGGTGACACACCTTCTTTCAATCATAGCTTGGAATTTATCTCCTTCAAAATTTTTTTTGAAACAACCTTTCTTCAGCAACTTCTACTACATCATCTAGTAATGATTCATAAATAACAAAAAATGTAATACCCTTTTTTAGTAGATACTCCATCAAGGCTTCTTCAATTCTAAGCCTACTAACCGAAGAGAAGGAATTCTACATTTCACAAATATTTTTCATATCAACTTCATCTAAATCAAGTAGAGTCTCTTCTTCCTTCTCTTTCTCTTCTGAGATAGTGATGATATATTTTGTGTTAATTTTCCTCCTTTAAGGTTCCAAATGGGAACCAGTAATGACAACCTCTAATTCCTTCTTACTAAAGGCGGAACCCTCCTCAAACTAACTGATAGGAATAACACTAGATACTATCACATCAGAGCATAGATTCAACTGCAAGGATGAGAAATAATATTTTCATGCATTTACTTTATCTTCCAAACATTCTAGATATTTGTAAAATTGCTTTTCGATAGGGATGGCAAATTTCCATTTAACATTCTCCTTTGATGGTAATAAATTTATAAAGTAGAACACTAAGCACATGAGTAGAGACCCAAACCAGAAGGGATAAACCTCAACCATAGACATTCTAACATTCTCAATTAGGTTTTCCATTACTAGGTTACATAGATCAAACTGTTGATTTTCCTTCACCATATGATGTGAAAGAAACAAAACAATAGTAGATGTAGAATGTTTACAATTTTAGAAGTAGATTTTGTATGAGACACCATAAGCAACATACCTTACTGCAGTATCAACAATGGTATTTATTAGTAGATCTTGGGAGTCTTTGTCAATACTAGTAAGTTCCTCCATGTCTCTGTATTTCATGGTTTTCTTCCTGAGGAGGTGACCAACTTTGTACAACCCAGTAACAACTTCAATGGCTTCTTTCATGACTTGATAAGTTTTGTCCAAAAAGATGCTACCATCCTTGAAATGGCTCAACAAGAACAAGATATATTCTTTGTTAGAAAACTAGGGGAATTCTCCCCATAAATCCACACCTATGGCACTCACATTCTACAATTCACCAACCTTCAAACCTAGCTCCATTTCCTTCATACTTCGATGATCAAACTTATCCAACTCAACTCCCTTTAGCTTTAGTAGAATACCGCCACTATATTTGCTACCAATCAACAAGGATTCCATCATCATGCTCGACTTCCTCAATCATTTATTGTCAATTAAAAACTCATCTTCTTCTTTGCAATAGTGAGAAATGATTTGAAACTCCATCTTTTATCCTTAATTGGTCATGATGAATTCAATGTCAAAACATGTACTGATGATGCTAGAAATTTTACTCCACTTTTCAATCAACCGAATTAACCTTCATTATGCAACATCACCTGAATCCAACTTAGTCATGTCGGGAACACATCAATCTTTCTTTAGAGAGGGGGAACCAATAGGATATGCATTGCAAAACTCCCCCTGAGCCAAGGTGGTTGACTCAATTTTTGGAAGAGCTAGTACTAGGATCAAGTACCATAGAAGGGATCTCCACACTCATTTCCTTTTCTTCTGAACATTGATGGTTTTCCTCTTAGATAATTCTAATGCTACAACCTTCTTTTTGTCTTCTATCCTTTGTAGAGCAACATTTCTACATGTTTTAGAATAATTTCTAGATTCATGGCACTTGTAACATCTTTTCCCTGACCTAAACAAGTGAACCTTAAATCTCCACTGATTAGCTTTATGACCATAACCTTGGCATAAGTAAAAATAACCATGAAAGAGATTTTTCATTTCATTCCTTCTAGCCAGATTAGATAATTGACTTTAGTGATGACTTGCTTTGTGAACAAACTTGTGACAATTAAAGCATTGAGTGCTCAATTCCATCTTGCTTCTACACTCTACAACCTTATGTCCAATTTTTTTGCATAGAAAATAGTGACCATTGAATGATAAGTACCTTTGAGCATTTGGTTGCCTCACTAGAGGTATTTTTGTAGATCTTCTAGAGTTTTAAACTTTTCTTGTTACACTAGATCTTTCTTTAGCTTCCACTGCATTATCTTTACCCTTAGTGTTCAAATTTGAGTTTTCACGTCAGAAGCCAAGTCCTTATCCTTGTGACATTTCTATAGGGAAATTTTTTTATCCAAAATCATGCTACTTTCGTACACTCTAGCTTTTGATTTCATCCTCCTTAACTCTTGATCTAACTTCTCATTTTCTTCTTCTTTCCATTTGGTGGTATCTTTGATATTTTCTTCAGTCTTCTTTCATTCTTCAATTTTATGTTTGATGGTATCTTTAAGATCTTCTCTAGTCTTCTTCCATTCTTCCATTTTTTGTTTGATAGTGTTTGTGAGATTTTCTTTTGTCTTCTTGCATTCATACAATTGAATCTTTGGATTCACAAAACTTTCCTTCAACTCCTTTAATTCCTCGCTAACCTCTTTATGTCTTTCTTTAAATTTATGGATTTGATCCCTTCAATTTGAGATAGAAGCATTTTCCTCCTTGATCTTTTATTTCAATTCCTCATTCTAAAATTCTATACTTTCTATATCACTTAATATTGAATTTAGTTCTTCCTCAAAGTAATAATTTTCTGCCATCTGTTCAAAATACCAAGATCTCCCTCAAACAATTAGGCTCTATCTCGAAGGGACCAAGCTTTAATACCGATTGTTGAACAATCTAGATAACTAAGAGGGGGGTAAATAAGTTATCTCAAAACACTTTTCTTTCTTTACTTTATCTAGAGCAATCATAAACCATTCTTAGATTAGTTAAAACAGATATGAACATGCAAGCACTAAAAAACACCATGCACAATGAACACCAAAATTTATATGGAAACCCTAGAAGGGAAAAACCACGAAGAATGCTAATTCTCAATTATAAAACATCAATTAAGGTGACACTGGTTAAGGTGATTTTTAAAAGGGCTTACTACTAAAATTCTCATTACAAGTAAGGCTCACTGTCAGGTGGCTCATTACCGGTGGGCTCACTGCCCAAGATACAAAAACCACTAATTACAACAATGGACAAAGCATGAAATGATGAAGTTGCATCTACATATGCATGAATTCGGTTCTAATTAAGAGCGCAACATTTGATTGTATAAAATCTAGTTAATAATCTTTTGCCAACCTTCCTTCCACTACTTCTGCAAAAAAAATTACTTCTACTTGGCACTTGCCTTCACTTCCTTCTTTGATCCTTGTCACACAATATTTTGAACCTTTATCATTGTTTGCACATTCCACACTTCTTCTTTTTGGATACACTAAAATATACTCCACATACATGTGTATACATACACCCAAAGAACAAAATGAGCCAACCTATTAAAACGTGTAGGCTTGAGGAACAACCTTGAATTTATATTCAATAAGACTTGACACACTAGCACAAAACCCAAAAGATAGGTCACACATAAAGGATCTTATTACCACATTACAATGGGACCCATAAATAGGTCATACATAAGAAATAGCATTATTACAAAAAGATAGCTAACTTTGAATTATATGAGATATATTTCAGATTTGATGAGAATGCCACAACCAATACCAAATGTTGATTAACATTAATTTGATAGGAACACCACAACCAAGAAAAAATCTTGATCAACATTAATTTGAAAGGATTTCCACAACCAAAACCAAAGTTTGATCAACATTAATTTCAATAGCAACTTGAGAAATACCAGAACATGTAACGTGCTACATGGATGTCTGGATAGCAAGGATACCCAAAATAAGCTTTAGACACGATAGTTGATATCAAAAGATTAGTCTTCAATATTCTACATTAAATGTCATCCACAAATGTCTCAAAAGGAAGTACTACCATTATCCTAATCGCGGATACCATCCATACTACACAACATTATAGGATAGATCATTTTTGTGTATCATCTGGAGCACAACCTTATGGATCCTACATTTTGACATCAATGACAACAATGCCACATCAACAAATTCTCAACATCCACATCATGTCAAATTATGATATTTATATCATGATTCAACTTTAATTTCTAAATAGTAGTTCACAGAAACCTAACTCCCATCAGAATGATAGGTCTATTGCTCATCAAATGTGGGAATGAGTTTGAATATAAACCCATTTAATTGAATACTAACATAAATATTTTGATTAAGAGTACTTAAATAAATATAATCATAGTTTTCTAAAAAAAATCCTAAATAATCTATTTAATGACACAAGTATCCATAGTATTTTATAGTTTTAGACCTTTACCTTTTAATATTCTAATAAAAAAATATCTTTACTATTGTATTGATACAAATTATATATCCATCCTCTTTCTCTATATTCTATTGTTTTGATCTATTTAGTGACCATTCATCTCTTTTGAATGTGTTTTCTCCCACCTACATAGTTATTTTGTTATCAATGTAAATCTTGGTTGATTTTCATACATCTTAGATGAAAGCAACATTTTCTTACTTTGATTTCATTCATTTTAAGTCAATTCTCAAGTTAATGTCTCTTCACTGATTTATTTATATTTTAATTTATTAAATTAGAAACCGAGTTTATATTTTTGTGACTAATAATTAAAGAATATTGCAAATTCTTATAGATTATTGTTGGCCTTTAAAATTTTATTTACATTAATCATATTTTGATTTGATGTCTTTGATTAGAGATGAGTTGATCTAGTTTATATTGTATTTATTCCTTACATAAAGTGAAATCATTATGTTTTATATTCTAATATTCTCTCTTTTGAATGGAAAAGAGAGATACACATATTAAAGAGTCAATTATTTGAGTATGAAGGTTTTAAGAACCATATGAAAAATTATTTCCTTTATGTGTTTCTATAAGAGGGTTGTTAGTATTTCTCCTCTAGGAAGGAATGCTTCCCAACTTCATGTAGATCTATTATTTGAAATTATCATACCTTACTTTATGTATGAATTAAATAACTACCATTTTTTTCTATTTTTAATCTCACCTTTATTTTTTAGACCTTTGTCAAATTCTTAAATGAATTTGATGTGATCTCTTCTTAAATTAAAGGTTGTAAAAATAAGGCAATGTATTCTCCTTTATTTATGACTCTTATTTAATATATTTTATCATTAGTAGTGTGAATACATGACATTGAGAAATTCTTATTTTGGTTCACTTATGATCCTTAAATCATTGATTAGAAGGGATAACTTATTATTTGGAGGGTTTAAGTCTTGTCTTATGAATCATATATCTTCCTTATTTCATATTTCTCTCAAATAATTGAGTTAAACCATTTATTTTATCGATAATATGTATTATATTATATCTATAGTGAGTTATGACATAAACCAATTTTCATATTTTAATGTCTTGTATGAGAGTCTTGTGTTTACATCAAAATGGTGTTGTGTAGCATGGTATATCTATGATATATTTCTTGGTAGCTAGGGTGTTTCATAAATTGTCAAACATATTTTAAACTTTATTATAGTAATATGGTAGAGTGGAGAGTATATTATTTATTTTACTCTTATGTAAGATATTTGGAATCATATAGAACTTTTCATTTATATTCTTTCAATTACACTCTTTTTATTGAAAAACTATAAAATTTCTTGCAATTAGGTATAATTGATTTTATTTATGTATTTGGATTACATATATGATTTTTTATTGGATTAAAATGGGAATGGACCATACAAATTATAAAATGTTCATAAAGGACAAATGATGAGCTCACAAGAAGTGAAACACCTAGAAAGATAAAATAAAAGAAACAACTAATTGACTAGCAAGAGAAACAAAAACAATACTAGCAAGGGACCGAAACTACTACTCGTCACCCAAAAGCATTAGACCACTAATTTACTCCCAATCCTTAGCTAGTCAATATAGTTTCTTATTGAGCAATAGGGGTCCCTTTTGAATAGTTCAGGTCTCCTTGGTAGTGGTATGAGTTGAACTACCCAAAAAATTTCCCTTTTTTTGTGCATGTTTGTCATCAAGACTAGCCTCAACCACCCTTTTTCCATGACTCTTCTTGGGTTCTTGTTGAAAGACCTATATTTTCATGGGGGTATTCTTCATATTCTCCTTGTTATAATCAATAATCTCTTGGATACATTGTATTTTGGTCTTGGTTGTTGTGAATATTATCACTTTCCTCTTGCGATTTCATTTTTTCCCCCACTATACCAACCAAGGCTCTGATTGCATCCACCTCCTTGTTCAAATCAGACCAGTTTTCAAAATATTTGGCAAGGGAGGAAAGCATATCCCAACACCCACCATCCTCGACCTTGCTCAACCACGGAGCCTATTGTTTGAGCATCCTTTTTTCTAGCACCTCATTTTTTTTCCATTCCAGTAATGTGTTGACCCACAAGCCACTTTAGGATTTCATTCTATATGTTGATAGTCACCAAAATTTCATTCATTTTATGTTGAAGGGGAACATAGGATACAAAAATATCATTACCCAAGTTGGGTTCAATAGAGTTCCCTTCTAGATTAATGCAAACATTAGAGGATTTTTTGAGGCTAGATGGGTTAATGAAAAGTGAGGTAATGGGAACATCAAACACCTCATCACAAACATGGGTGTGTATGGGAGAGTTTCTAGTGTTGCAAGGTGTCGCCCTTGGTCTCCTCAGCATGGGTCAGCATGATGCTTGGCTTTCATGACATGGTTTAACTACCTCTTATGGATATTGTATCTTGTGTATATCTAGGGGTTGTATCAGACATTAACAAGTTGATCTTTTGGTGCAATAAAAACCTCCTTTGCAATGATTTGTATTAGAGTTGAGGTCATAGGTTCGAACCCCTCGCTTGTGCTGGGGGGATTTTTGCAAGGTGTCACCCTTGGTATCCTTGATGTAAGCTATCATGGTGCTTGAACTTTAGACATGGTTTAACCACCTTCTATGGATCTAAGATCTTGTATCAATCCAATGGTCATATCAAGCATTAACTGGTTGATCTTTTTTTGCAATGGTAGTTCGCTTTGCAACATCTAGGGGTAGGTCTCTAGGACTCATTGTCTGAGTAAGATGAATTATCGAAGATAAAGGTAGACATAGGGATGATTTCAATCAAAAAAAAAAATTTAATGGGATCGAGAGGGGTTTCCTCATTGATAAGGGTTTTTCCTCGAGCCTTGATGATTCTATGAGTGGTGGGAAGGGTTCCATCTACAATATAAATTGAAATGGGACACTCACGGGGGTTGGTAAGATTGTAGATGACCAAAGTGTTCCTCTTGATAGTGGAAAAGGAGAGGAAAAGAGCAACCTTATGATAACAAAGGTAGAAAATTAAACCCTGGTGAATGGCGATATTTTTACTTTTACCTTCAACATTCTGAATGTATCATTCAAGAGAAGAGAAAATCCAAAAAACAAAGTTCATCTTTACATTATAGTGGAAATAATTAAGCATGGGAAAGAGATGGAATTAAAATGATGAAAATGACCATCTAACATGAAGTACCTCTTAAGCACCTCCATAATTTCACTCCATGCCCTAGGGAGGTCGACCTTGCTAAAACCATTTTTCAATATGTTAACCTTTTCACCATCTCTTAGAAACCTCTCCATATCTTTCTAGTAATGCCCCTTAGGCTTCCAAAGGATGTAAGAACCATTGAAGAAAAGCCACATCACCTTAGGAATAAAATTGGCATTCATAAGTGTTGGTGTAATTAATTATTTAATTACAGTTACATAAGTTTACTTAGGCATTTAATTATATTCCTAGGCGATAGGTTCACATGTTTTCTTAGGATATAATATTTCTTCTAGAAGGATGAGTTGTCTTTTCTAGAAGTCTTATCTTATTTGGCATCATTTCCTAAGTAGTTAGTTAGTTTTCACATGTCATAAGATTATGACACATGTAAACATAATATTAACTACTACATCTCAATCTTGCCTATATAAGCAAGGCTTCATATGTACTTTACCATATTCAATTTGGCATTCTTGCATCTTAACGACAACAAAAAAAAATTGTCATTTCTCTCTTGTGGAAGTTATTTTCTTTTGCAGGTGATTCCGGGGTGTTTGAGGAGTTCACCATAAACTCCTACATGGTATCAGAGCTTTAGTGTTGTAGGATTCTTCCCATATCTAATGGACCAATCTTGGTGTCAAATTTTTGATGATTTTGGGTCTTGAGAACCTCCCCATTGAATCCAAGGCATTAGAGAAAGTCAAGATCAACTTTTATTTCGTCAAAATCTAGGATATTTTGTCAAATTTGTAAGGGTTTGATCTAGTCAATTTTATTGGAACCATTTTCATTTTTACTTTAGAGATCTAGTTTCCACTCATTTGCAGGAAAAACAATTTATGGGTTTTGTAGCCAAGGTAGAAATCTCAAATGGGTATCTTTTAGATTTTGCATATTTTTCACAAATCTCGAGGAAATTGTTGTGCAAAATTTGGTGCATGTCATTTTTCTCTTGGTTGAAGGTTAAAAAAATTCATTTTCTCATCTTCTGCTTGTTGGATCAAAAAAACAATTTATGGGTTTTGTTTTAGCTTCAAAATACTTTTGGGTTATAATTTTTGTCTACAAACAGTGAGTATATTTTTCAGAAATCAAATCAAAAACTTTTTTTGTTAGAAAACCTATTTCCTACACGCTAAATTTAGGTTTTTTGAAAAATTGATAAGTTTTGGACACAGTGTCCATTTTTGGCAAACGAGATATCAAGAGAAAGCTAGTTTTAAGCACTTCACAGTAGTGCAGACCATTTTTTTGAAAAAAAATCATCTACACAAATTTGAGGTTATCTTTCATCATGGAGGCACCTATGAACATTCATCAGTGCATGCACTATTTAATTTTTTATATGCATTAGGTTTGCATTTTCTCTGCACTTCATTTCAATTTTAGATAATTTATCAATCAAGTATTGTTTCATAGATTCTAGAGTTGTACCAGTTTGTGAGTATTCCAGTGTTCCTTGGCATCAGGTCTGATGTTGCTTTATCATGATTCTAACATGAGTCCTTGAATGACTCTAATAATAAAGCAACATGGGTACCTAACATGACCTAGTAGTCAGGACCCATAATTGGATATTTGCATCATTTGCATAATAATTTCCTTCCTAAGTTGAACTTATGGGGGTGTTCATGTAATTAATTATTTAATTACACTTACATAAGTTTACTTAGGCATTTAATTATATTCCTAGGTGATAGGTTCACATTTTTTCTTAGGATATAAGATTCCTTCTAGAAGGATGAGTTATCTTTTCTAGAAGTCTTATCTTATCTAGCATCATTTCCTAAGTAGTTAATTAGTTGTCACATGTCATAAGATTATTACACATGTCAACATCATATTAACTACATCTCAACCTTGCCTATATAAGCAAGGCTTCATGTGTACTTCACCATATTCAATTTGTCATTTTTAAATATTAATGATAGCATAATATTTCTGAGATTTCTCTCTTGTGGAAGATATTTTGTCTTGCAGTTGATTCTGGGGTGTTTGAGGAGTTCACCATAAAATCCTAGAACAAGGAAGGAGCACCCACCAATGGTGACAGAACTCCCATTCCAAGAGTTAGAAAACTTAACAGGTAACTTGGGGTCATTCAACTTCATACTCTCCAAATACGAGGCTAATTTAATTCATTGGATAATAGTCCAAACCTCTTGTCCTTCTTCCACACCTCACAGGAGGCTGGTTCATCCTTGACCAACTCACCCCTATGGAAAAATTTGTAAACAATAGAGAAAGAGAAAGATTTATATTGAAATGTCAAGAAGAATAACAAAGCTAGGGATAGAAAGGCTTATGAAAAGACTTCCTTTGGAGGGTAGATTACGAAGGGAGATGACATGAGATCCAACTCAATCTCATTTTTGTAGTACTTTGGCATCATTATTTACTACTTCACACACATGCCTAGAAATATGAGAGATATTATCCTAGATAACAAAATTTAGAGTAAACTTTTGAAGGTTAGCTAGTGAATCCACCACTTTGTTTCAATTTCTATACGTGTGAGTAGATCTATTCTAAATAGTAATCATGAGATTTTGAGTTGATAAGACGGGGTCACGAAGGCACCAGTAGGGTTTGGCCATTATAGTTAGCAAAAAAATGGCGTTTTTGGAGTCTCCTTCAATGGCCAAGTCTGAAAAACTATAATTCATTGCTATCCAAATACCATAGAATTTTTCCACCACCTCCACAAGGTCGGAGGAGTGAATGCCAAGATTCATCACATACAGCTAAATCATTTTCCTAATATGATCACGAAAGACCACACCCCCACTCTCCTGACCTAGGTTTCCTTTTTTTAAGCTATCAAAGATAAGAATTATAGATATAAGATATTCACTATGATTTTAATCATAATTTAAGAATAATTTTATTTAAAATTAGATTAAATTTTGTGGTTTATGCTCTAATTTTAAAGAAGGATAAAATATGTAAAAAATAAAAGTTGTTACTTTTTTATTTTGAGGGTTGGGCCTCATTATCTCTGCAATTTATGGAAATGGTATATTGGCTAGGTTTATATGATTTCCCTACCTATTATAATCTTAATTTTCAATTTTAGTTGTCATGGTTGTGAATTTAGTGTTTTAGAGATAGTAGGTGCATATCTAGGTCTTGATAACCTTTTTGTCTTGTTTTTTATTAACTTTTACTATAATTTGGTATGTTGAAATTTGGAAGGGTAGGAAAAATATTAGAATTCCTTGTGAAAAAATAATTGTTTAAAACATTTATTTCCCTTATTTTTAATAGAAGTATAATAGTGACTTGTTTGTTGTAGATGAATCTTGACAATTGTGAAGTTTTCATGTCAATTATAGAATTTTTTTTAAAGGCATTAAGCCAAAAATATTATTAATAGTATAAAAGTATTGAAATTACATGGTTACATCATAATATCTTATAGAATAGAGTTAGCCTATAAGAAAAAACAAACTACCCCATGAACCAGATCAGTTGTATACTTTTTTTCCGCTTGACATAAATTTTTTTATACATATAATTGGAGTCCTTCCAATTGTGAAGGTTTCATGTAAATTCTAGATTTTTTACCTCTTCTATTTTCCTATCTTTAATTAATATTAAAAGTATTAGATATTTCTGAAATATCCTTTCTCTTGATTTACTTTTTGGAAGAAAAAACGATTCTTTGAATGGTTTATTTAGTTTTATGGAAATATTATTCTATGATTAATTAATATATAGGATCTAGGAATCTTTTGGATGTGTTCTTTGTAAGATTTGCGAATGGACATAGCCATCCAAGATATAGAGGCATAATGGAAAGTATAGTCAGATGAGAATATCAATATGACAAGAATAACCTTTATTCTTATTAATGAGTACAAACATAAAATTATAATGGATTGATTGAGATTATAAAGGGAACCCCTTTGTTGTATAGGACAAGGTGAGACATATAGCAAGTGTCTGAATATTATGATATAAGACATAATGTGATAAGTATCTTATGTGTACCCTAAGTAAACTTAAGTAATAAGGTGTATAAAGGACCTAATAGTGGAAATAGTTAGGTAATACCCCTATTCACATGAATGCCCTCTCTTAAGTGAAGGTTAGAGAAAATGAAAAAAAAATGCAAGGATGTAAGGATGGATTTCATTTACTAGATCATTCTAGGTACAATCATACACAAATGAAATCTCTCAAAAACTAAGAAAGTCAAAAAACCTTGTGAGACAAAAATCCTCCTCAAATGAGAGAAAATACAACAAAATAATTCTCAAAAAATAATAAGAACAAAAATCCATGTGACAAAAAATTGCTTCCCATATGAGAGAATAAGAGAGAACATGGAGCCTCTCATCAATGTATAATGTGTAGCAATAGTAGATACTCTAAAGGAGATGCAAAAGATATTCCACTATTGTTAACTAATGTTCTTTCACTTAGAAATAAAGAAAACCAAATATGTGTATTTTTCTTGCCATTCTTGAAATAAATAAGAAGGAATACAAATCAGGATTTGTGGAGTCTGTAAAAAAACTATTTTTTCTCCATGTTGATGCCAAAAAATACAACTACCAAGTCAGGTATTTTGGGCCACACTAATGAATGTGAGAATCTAGGATATAATAGAGATGAATGTAGAAAAGTATTAAAAAACTCAAGTATCTCCTCTTAAGACAATCATCTTAAAGAATAGTCACATGTTACCTTGAAACAATAGGATAGTCCTCCATCAAAAAGACAAAAAAATCACCTTAAAGATGGTAAAGATAAAAATATGAATTAATGCATAGATAATAAGGACAATCCAATGATTCATAGAGAACAATCAAGGTAATATACATGAGGATAATAACCTTTATAAACAACACAATGAAAATATGCTTTTTAATTTTTGATGTCTCTCATTAATAGGTTTTTGATGAACAAAAAGTAGGAATCATAGTGAGGAAAAAATCATATTAAGGTTTTTAAGGAGAAATTGTAACAAGACAGTGGTTTTGGAGTTAACTTTATGTGATAGGATGATGGATTAAAGAAGGTTTTAAATTTATGCATCAATTGATAATCCCTAATTTATCCCATGCCACCTTGAAGACCTAGTTATCTGCAAGTAATTCTAAGTGACCTATCATCATGGAAGGATATTCATGAGATAGCAACAAGTTAAGTATCATAAATGCTCAATTTGGTGTCACTTTCAATCAGTGTAGTCCTACTTGATAATCCTACATGGTTACAACTAGATTTGGGAAGAGTTTGAGGCCAAACCATGTAATTCGTGAAAGTTTTGGGTCCTAAAGTAAAGGGTTTTTGACTTGTACACCCAATAGCTTGAAGACCTCATTTAAAGTGTTTAAACTCAAATTTACAATCAGTTTCATGTAATGAAGATCAATTCATATTTAGTTGGGGGAACACTTCAAGGAGTATGGAAAGGTGAAGAGGTCAACAATTCAAGTCAACTCTTCTTCACTAGACATTGCATGATTTTCTTCTAGTTCAGATGGAGTTCCACATTCATATAAACTCAACATCTTCCACAAGGTTAAACTTTAGTCAAGTAGGAGGTGGCTTTCCATAAATTTAAGCATTCGACTCTGTATATAGTTAGTTATTCCTTCCTTCTCTTTTCCAAATATGAAAGAAAGAGATAGAAACTCATCTTTGAGAGAATTTTCTCAATTTACAATAATTTTATGTAGTTTCAAATAGTATTTTCAGATTTGTATCAGAAAAAGAACCTTGTTGCCAAGAAAATTTTATTTATTTTACATTCCCAATATTTGTTCTATTTTCTATGCATGGGTGATTGATTCATATTTTTTATATTTAATAATCAATCCTAAAATATGTTTTCTCATTTCAATACATTTAAGAAAAATATCTATGTTTTATGCATGTCACAAGTTGTTTCATGAATTATAGGAGTTTGGTTTTGAGAATATTCTTGGTTTTCCTTCTAAATTTGTAAGCAATTGAACTTCTTATGAAATACGGATGCATGATAATGTAAAACATTGAGTTGTGTGAAGAAATAGCTAAATAATTGAGAGTTTGTGTGTTGAAACAATAGGTATAAGTCTTAGTTTTTTGGTGAATCACCTACTACATTTAAAATTTTCAAAGTTTAGCTCTCCTCTATCCCTTCTCCTGATCAAGGCAATAATTTTTAGGAGGTTCATCAAAGGGTCCAAACATCTCAAGAGTTTCATTTTCACCATAACTGACCCAGATCTTGAAGATGATCCTATGTTTCACAAGATAGCTAAGTTTTACACTCAGTTAGGGTGCAATCCTCATAACAACAATTTTTGGCAAACACTAATGGGACTGTCTGAACTATCATAGTTCAAACGTTATCCTATCATTTCTAGTATTTGCTATGTATATCATTAACTTATAACTTTTAAGGCAATATTTTCACACACTTGGTGACTTGAAGTTTTAATCTACTAGTTTCAAGTAGATTAAGTGCTAGTATGTTTAACTTATGAAGAAAATAATTTGATTTCATTTCATTCCAAAAAACTTGTAAGTATATTTGCAGTTTTTTCATGCTTTAATATATCAAAATTTTATGGGAAAAGTATCTTTCCACCCCCATTTAATGAGAGTTTCATTCATATACATTCTTATTAGCCATATCAAGCTAAGAATATATCTATTTTTAGCCTAAATTCATTTGATACATGAAGAAAATAGAATGTTCAATATGCTTTCTACCCACCCACCCCTAGTCAATATTATTAGTAGCCTACATATACTTAGTTTCAACCACAAGAGGACCATTTTATTTCTAACCAACATAGCTATTCTCCCAATCAACCTCATAATGTGGATAACATGAGAATCAAGGATATAATGTTGGAATTTTAGAAGTAGGTGAATGAGATTGAAAGAGACTAGGAGTATTACTTGCAGAAGGAAGAGTTGGCTTACTCATCTTTTCGATACTTGTAAGAAGAGGAGGTACAAATAAAGCATTATGAAGATTATCTTGCAAGAGATTTTTTGAATAAAAAAGTGTAAATAAGATTATTTCTTGACCAAGTGCAAAGGGTGGAGGATTAATCAGTTTCTTAGATTCTAGATCAACCTACAAAAGAAGAGCTTCCTAGGTATGAAATTCTAATTTTTAGGCAATGTAAGCATTCTAAGTCTTCAAATCGGTCTCTTGAGCTTGAAGTTCCAAGTTTTAGGAGTCTTCAAATTTTGCAAAACCCTAAATCTAATCAAGAGTAACCATCTCCAAAGATTTTATAATCTCAAGAAGATCAAAAAAACCTATATAGTCAACCTTCTTCTCGGGTATGTACAGGATCATGATGGGCCAAAAAGTGGTGATATGTAAGTGATATGATGGCCCATGTGGCTGACGACATTTTTTAAACCCAAAATTGATGAAACAAAAAGGGTTTTTAAAGGATATTCTCAACTTTCCACCAGTATAAATTATGCTTTACTTTGAATTTAATAGATAATTATTATTCATTTTCTATTTTAATTGTGACTAAATTCCTGATCAATAGGCTGATTGAAAAAAATCTATAGCTTTCAAATGGGATCACATTTTTGAATCTGAAACATGTGTCACATTCTATGCTTCACATACTATAGGATTAAAAAGAAAAAATTGAATTACATGAATTTTTGACCAAGTTAA
Source organism: Sequoiadendron giganteum (assembly GCA_007115665.2). Classification (NCBI taxonomy): domain Eukaryota; kingdom Viridiplantae; phylum Streptophyta; class Pinopsida; order Cupressales; family Cupressaceae; genus Sequoiadendron; species Sequoiadendron giganteum. Next base: position 357,185,463 of record CM021102.1, read on the forward strand.
GGTGATCAGACATACAAGTTTTTATAGTTTTTAAAAGTTGTAATAGAAAATTAATAATTAATTATTTACTTAGAAAAAATTTACAAAAAAATATGAATCACATCAAGACATGAGTCCTCTACTTATATCTAAAATATTATAAAAGATATTATCATTTTATTGTGGTTAGGGTGGTCAGACAGACACCTACTTCTTATTTTTTCCCAAAAATTTAAGTACTACTACATTGAAATTTCAAATTTTCACCAAATAGATTTTTTTTTTTTTTAAATAAACATAGTATTTTAGAAACTACATTCAATTTTATATAGATTATATTCTTACATATTTTTGAAATAATATAGATAAACTATTCAAATTTTTACATCAAGTTGTCTAACTCTGATTTTCTGAATTTCCATTGCCACTTAAGGGCGTATTTTTTCCTTGATGATCCTGCACATACCCTATTCTAGCATGATTTTCATTCATAAAGGTGGATCCATTGCTTATCAAGATAGTTTTTTTAGTGAAAAGAAAGAAGTATTTAGAGAGAAACATGTAAATTTTTTGGTTGTTGATATCATTGAACACGATGAACAAGATGACAAATCAAACCTTTTATAATATGAGGATGAGCATGATCAACCAAGGTAGTAGGTTGAAAATATTTAAAACATAATTAAAACCAGTCTCTCATTATCTTATTTGATGAACTTACTTCTTTCATTGAGTAGGATGAAGAAAGTATATAGACTTCAATATCATAAGAATTTTTGGAGCAACTAAAATAAGAGAAAAAAAACAAGGAAATGTTGGTCCATGAAGTCTAAGTAAGTCCTCTCATTAATTAAAATAAAATAAGAGGTTGAATATGACCTATTTTCGATGATCTTGAGGTATTTTTTTTTAAATTAGATGATAATCAATCATCTTTCAAAGAGGAAAATCATGAGTAGTAGGAGCATAGTGCAGAAATCTCTTTGTTTCTTACAAGTTAGTCACAAGATGTGCTCCTCACAAGATAATAAGATGGTGAGATAGTAGTGCACAAGCAAGAGATCGACAAAGAGATTTTAATTTTTATCCTTTCAAGAGGATGTCCTATCAGATATCTATCCAAGTGAGAGACCAAAAATGCATCACAAGCCATGCTTGAGGCCACTGAATGAAGTTGTAGTTGAATAAGGATGCTTTCATCTTACCTATGTAACTCAAAACAATAATATTTTTGGTCAATATGAAGAGGTAGGTTGTTTTGTTTTCATTCTCTAGGATTTTTTGCAACATTTGATCAAATATTAGTCATTTATCCACATCCTTTTGCCTACACATAAGCATGTAAAATATTGAAAATTATTAAGAAAATGAAGTCATATAAAAAACTAGTTAATGGATTCATTTAAACACTATCACTACTCTATTTAGTGTAGGTTAAGGTAGGTATTATTTAAAGTTATTACGTTTTGATGCACACAGTTAGTTTTCCATTTTCTCCAAGTATTGAGGCATAGTTAGTTTATTGTTCTTGATAAGCTGGCTTCTTATCAACGTTTGGTTTTCAATTTGTCTCATTCTCTCTTAAATTTTATGTCGAATGGATATATAAGGATACTTATCTTATTAGTTTTAGTATGTAAACATCCTTAGAGTCCGCTAGTAATGTGGTTCGTTTTTACATTTTTCAAAATTATTTTAAAACACTTTTTGCTTTAATATTTTTTGTCGTAAAATATTTTTTTCTTGGAAAAAGGTGTTGATCTATTTATCATTACTTAAGTTTGAGTAATGTAAAATATTTTAATAAATATTATCTCAAAATTTCACATTAAAAGAAAAGAAGCATGATTTTACATGCAAAATGAGAAAAAAAGCACACTCTAAGTGTAGGTACCAAACATTGAGGGAAATTTAAAATTTGAAAGAAGAGCATCATGTTGAGGAGAGCTTTTATGGATTTTTTACTCAACTAGAGGGAAAAACATGATCAAACTAATGGTAGCTATAATTAAGAATCAACCATGGAGAAGCATTCAATTTTTTTTTCCATTCACTATCTCTATTTCTATGCATGAAAAAGAGATGCATTATTAGGACATGGGAATCAATATGATGGTAAAGAAGAGCTCTATCATATATCTTCCATTTATTTTTGCATCATGTCTATCAAATGAATTGTGTAGCTCCCTTTTTAAGATGAGCATTTAAAAAAGTAGGTAGAGACAGTTGAGAGTTTTGAAGAGGAAATGGTGCAAATATCATAGAGCCATTAATGAAACCTTCTCATTTAATATGAATAGGAGTAAAGAAAAGGTTGCAATGGTAGTTTAGATAAGGAATATCATCAAAGAAGACAAAACTTGCCATTAAAATCAAGAAAATGGGGCAACCAATGAAGCTATAAAGTACATACAAGTGAAATGTTGACCTAAGGTTAGAAAGCATTAGGGTTTCATTGGAAAACATGCATTGTATCAAATATCAGTGGAAGTATTTATTGAGGTTGTGATTCAATTCATATTGATAAAGAATAGAAAATTCAAAGGGAAAATTTATATGGGGATGTCATGTATTTGGTAAGAAAATAGTGGGAGCTACTTTTTCATTGGGTAGAACATCATTAGAATTCATGCTTTCCAAATTTTAATGTTGGTCAAAAGGGGACTATGGGAAAAGAGAGAGACAATTATGATGACCTCATTCAAACATTCGCTAACAATGCCATTGGTGGATATGCTAAAAAAAAATTGTAGACTCTTTTCAGGTACTATTTGGATCATATCTAGGTGGAGATGGTCTTTCTACTACTATCTAGTTCATGAGCTAGTTCAATATATCTACAACATTAAATTTTTGTTAGTCGTAGGAAATTTGAACATGCATTTGTTCATACCAATATTCTAAGTAGAATAAATATGCACATTCTTGGATCAAAGATGTGATATGTTTTCCATATAATGATTTTTTATTCGTAAACACTCTAACACATGCTTCATAATGTGTTTCCAAATGAAGATGTTGTTACTAGAGGATAAAATTATTGAAGTTTATCTTGAGGATAATACTATGGTTGGGAAAGGATGTAATATAAGTGAAAATTTTTTAAATGAAGAAGAAATACAATATATATACTGACGTTAGAGGAAGAGAAAAATTTGAGGAGAAAATAGTAGTCTCAAAGGTATTGCTACTAATTGCAACAAAGAATATAAGGAAATTGATATAATCTAAACCATAAAGTGGCAATAACAAATGAAGAGGATAATCCAATGCTCTTGGGAATCAATGGAAATACATGGAAGAAACCAATAGCAAAGGACAATCAAGTTACCTTGAGACTATGAAGGATAGACATAGGGGAAAAGAGGGTAGTGAAATTCTATGTTCAACCCAAGATAAATAATGCAAGGGATCATCATCAAGAGGAAAAGAAGAACACTTTTCAAAATGGGAAACATCGATGGCCTATAGAAAATATTATTCAAAGTTTTAGACATGTGAGTGTTTGGAAATTTTGATGCAAAAGTACAATTTTATGTCACTTATCTAAGAAAGTAGGGGCAAAGCATCACACAATTGGAATTTGAAAAATGGGCAACACTGTGGAAAAATTAATTAGGTCTTGTAGGCATGTATACTTCCTTTCATGGAGCATGGTTAACACTATGATAGGTTTTATGGTTTCGTACACTTTCTTTTTTTAATTCCATATCAATTTAAAAATTCAAGAATGTTGTAGGTATTGGGTAATCCAACAATAATGGGTTACACTTTTTGGCCAAACTTAACAATGAAATCAACATTTTTCACCAGATCTTCACTTTCTTACACCTATAGAAGCTAAACCATTAAGAATTTGAGGATGAAGAAAACTAGAGATTTGTGAGATTTTATGTGTAGATTCTAGTTATATTTAAAAAAAAAATTTAAAAAAAATTGTGAATCTTTTTATGTAATTTTTATCAACTTATTTTTTCTACGAAACAACATTTTCAAAAAGTGATGTTTACTTTCAGCTGCATAAATTTTTTATAGAAAGGATAAAATTCTAATTTTTTAAATGTAATTTTTTCACACCAATATCTAGTGGATGGATATTTTTTCATAATTTTTTTCTGCATATTTATTTTTTAATAAATTTTCTAAGTCGGAGTAATTATAATTTGGAAATACTATACTTTCAATTACATAACTTTTTTTGTATGCATTTGAATTAAATTATTCTTTTTTGTCTGAATAAAGGCATCAATATCTAGTGTACATGTATTTTTTAGAATTTTTTCTCTCTTTTCCTATTTTTCCGTATGTGTGAAACAAAGACCTCGATGTTCATTAAAAAACCTACATTCACAACAAATAAAAAATAAATATAATAATAAAATTAAATATATTTAAAATTATAATATTTGGGAAGCTTATAATAAGGAATAGATGTTTACAAAAGATAAATTTTAAATAAATTAATTTGATCCCCCAAAAGGTAAATCAAAAGTGGTTTTTTATCAGTATTTTGATAGGTGTAGAGGAGATTCCATTATAGGTATGGTTTAAAACTAGCAGGTTTCTATCCAAGGGGGTTTGATATAAGTGGATTTGATCAAACCATCTTCAATTAAAATCCCTTAAATCGAACCTTTTTAAGGCTTAAATCAATATATTTTCTAAAAATGTGTGATTTCAACAAAAATCAGGATGTCCAAAAAAGTGTAACCCATTATTGTGGCAGCACCCTATTGCATGTTATTTAATATGAAAACAAGGATAAGTACACATAGTTTATGATGATCATATACAAAGGAAATAGACTCAATAAAATTCCTTGACTATGATAAAGTTAAAGGACAGTCAAAATCAATCAAAAGATAGTCAAGACAAAATAAATTAGGATGGGAAGTGATTCAAAACTCTCATAAAAGATAGATTGCATAAAATTTCCACACCCTATTTAAATGGAGGGAAGTCTCATGAGGAAAATATTAAAGTACCAGTGGTTTTCTAAGAATAGGAGAAAAAGGAAGTATATAAGGTCAGTATTTGAGCCCTTGATTAGTATTATCATTAACCCTGATGAAATAAGAATAAACCCTAATTCTCAAACTCACAACACATACATGAAATTAAAAAATAAATGCAAAAAATTAACTCAAATCTTTTGGAAATGTCTCGTACTCCTCATTCAACATCTCTTGAATTGTTACAATAACAAGGTATCAATTAAGCACAACTTAAAATACATTCATTTGCAGCCATATGGGTTGATTAATTCCATTACAAATCTGATACAAAACTAATATGAGACAACAAGAAACAAATACAATTTTTTTTCTTTCAACGAATCTTCTTTCACAAGTTTTTTTCTCCTACAACTTGCAAATCCTCAACTGAAACCTTTGCTAAAACTCAACCATGGATTCTCCAATCCATTTTCTGCTGAAAATACCTTTTAAAACCTTCAAAAACATGTTGAAACTTTCCTCTAGATGAAAGATTTTCCCCCTAACCTATCTCTCAAAAATTGTCTTCCAATTCTTCTTTACTACTTTCACAACTCTTTAGATTCTCCACTACTAGTTCAAAGAATTAATTAAAATTAAATTTTATGCTCTCCACCAGCAGGTACTGTAATGCCCCACCAAGTAACCCTAAAGGAAGTTGTAATTAACAACTTAAGTGAACCAATTTTTCTTTATAAAGTGCAAGAACATACACATTCACTTACTAATTAACAACAACCTCAAAGGCTACAAGGTTAGGATTACTTAAACCCACACATACATATTACATATAACCATAGCATTATAAACTTTATGAAATAAACATCATACATTATGAGAATACCACATAACATAATAAGATGAACATCCAAGATACAATCTCATAAACATTAACTTAATCTAATAGTTACATCACTCATTCCTAGAATGAGACAATAGTACAAAAGTATAACAATTACATAATCTCACCTCATAGACATAAGAGGGATAAAATAACTTATACAATCTGTAATATTACAATGTAAGAAAATACAATAAGAACCACGAGCTGTCCATCTGGATGTCTCGCCGCCATGAATTGAAGATCAAGGGGGACCCAACGGTTTTGCTGCATGTTCCACCCAACCATGTGGAACCCGAAGGCCCACCCCCCCATGCTAGGAGATAGTAACCACATAACATGGACAAAGATCTACAACCTCTAACCAAAGGAAGACTCAAACTAACTCATACTGAAATAACCAAAACAAATGCAATAAACAAGAACAACTCTCACATCACTGACATTGCTTCTAGACATAAAATAGACCAAGTATGTTCTGAGAACCAAACATGTATACAAATACCAATCACCAAGGGAAACTCAAGAGCATACAACCTAAGAATCATAACCACTCCATCTCAAGGAGGAAACAAATATAAGAACTCACTCCAACCATTTTGGAGTCAACAAAACATATAGTCCACTCTTTTCACAGGAGGTACAAAAACATTCCCGTTCATGGAAACTAGGTAAAACTAAAAAGATGCCATGCACTACCCAAGGGAACAACTAGATGGCATAAAGATTCAACAACCCTTATCATCTAAGTTCTTCTAGAAGACTTATAATTTTAGGACTAACACTAGATTGCAAAACCCACAATGCAACTTGACTTCATAGCAACAAAAGCATTCAAGACATTAATTCAAATCTAGTATTTGGATTTCCTAAATCCATATTCATTCAATAGGTAACACTAACAAGGTCAAAGACACACTTACAGGGTTAACTCAAATAATCATATACCCATATTTCTATTTCCATTATAAGAAATCTTAAACAATTTGAACTTACATCCCCTTACGAAATACAGAGAACTAGAACATTTAAGGCAATCACAAGAGCATTACTATTTTTGGATATACTAAGTCCATATCTCCTTCATATTTCATTCAAAATAAATTAATTGCTCTACTTGAAATATAATAAATTAAAATAGCCATTTGCCTCATCAATATAAACAACTTCCTTATTTACCTTTAAATTGACACAAATCCATGCAAGTAACCTCTTTCCATTTCCTAACCAAATCTTACATCTCATTCAATTTTCTATTTAAAACATTCAATCCCTTTAATATCATAAAATATTGTTTCTCTATCCATTTTCCCATATACACTAATCAATCCATTTTAAATCTCTATTCAATTTCCTATTTAGAACATGTGATCTCTTTAATATAATAAAATATCGTTTCTCTATCCACTTACCCATATACACTAATCAATCCATTTTAAATCTCTATTCAATAATATATTGCATACATCTTATTAAAATGAAATATGATAATGAATTTACCCTTAATATATTTTTATATGCTCCATATTATATATACACCAAACATATATATTAATAAACTCAATTATATAGATTCTTTAATTTTCCAATCACAACGATTAATTTTCTCTATGGAAATAAAACATAATAACTATTGCCCTTTCAAAATTAATTGAAAAAAGAACTAAATAAGTGCCTTTATAATAAAGGATAGACTAGTTCAAATAACTTAAGTCGAATCCATTGTTTTCCTTTAAAACTAACATAAATCTTCTACAATAATTCTTTTCAATTTCCTAACCCAAACCTTATATTTCTTCTAGTTTTCCAACAACACCCTATGTTAATCTCATCTAAAAGTTTCCCTTTCCAAACTCTTATTACATACATCCATTTATTCAAACCATAAAATATACATTCTCAACAAATAAATTGTTCAAATAGAAAATGATTAAATTAAAATAATTAATTATCTCTTCATAATAATCAATTCCTGAATTTACTTTTAAAACAACACGATCCCATACACTACCAAGAGAATTCACAATAGGTTGACATCACAATGACAACCCTCACAAACAACAGACCAGCTGAAAGACTTATAAACTAACAGGTATTCAACCCATTTTCAAAGCATAAATACGAAAGACATAATCATTGAAGGCAATAGAAGAAACTACATTTGGATACTCTATATTCATTTCTCATTTCATTATGTAATTCATTATATCGATAAAAATAAATTAAAAATTCATCTTTTCAAATAGGGGAGAAATTACACTAATATTTTATTCTCTAATTGCTCTTAACAAAATAAGTATTTTCAACTATAACTCAAAAAATTTCACTTTAAATTAAATAACCAATTTCCCTTGCAAATTAAATCATTATAAAATTAATCAAATTAACATTTGGTCTCTTCCATAACTTATTGTGTTAAAATAAGATCAATATTTGGACTATAACCCAATATCATATATATATTTTTCCAATTAAATCAAATTAATAATTGGACCTTTTACACATGAATTTAAATTTCACAATTAAATTTTAAATTATGCATTCTTTAAATCAAATATTTAACTCCTTCAATTAAACTTTAACATGTCATTTTAAAATAAACAATAATTTCCCCATACGTTTATAATTTTAATTCCACTAATCTAATATACAAATTTTATTTAAAATAATATAAATAAATATAATACTTTAATATTATAAATTATAATATAAAATATTATTAAATAATATTTTAATATTATAATAACAATACATAAAATATTAATATTTATAAATATCAATTTATTATTATTTTATTATCAGAGCAGCCATGGGAAAATAACTTAACAGCAGTCTCGTGTTTCAAGCATAACTCAAAAACTATGATCTAGGTATTTGCGATTGTTTGACAAGAATAAGAAATTTTCAAGGTGCAGAAACCCTTTAAATTTCCTAACAACCCAGTTTGTGTAAGTGGAGTTATATGCGACGCAACCAGACCATTTTACCATGAAAAATATAACTACCCTGCAGATTTTAAAATCCAATTTTTAATAATAAATAGAGGGTTTCATTTTCTAAAAAAAAAATTATAAATGCTTTGTTCAATCTCTATGTTTGATTCCAATAACAAAATAATCGATTTCCTCAAATAATTTAAATTCAACTAAGGTTTTCACAATTTTCACTCAAGAATTTTCACAAAGCAAAAGCTGTAAATTTATTTGATTCCTTTCTTCTAATAATAAATTTATATTCTAAAATAGATTTAACAAACAAATCTTTAATCACTACTATTTAAAAGTAACCAAGAACAATAAAACACAAAGAGGAAAAACCTGGTTCAAGAAGCTACAGGAAAAGATTAATTTCTTATGCAAGCCTCCTCCAATGATTTCCTGAATTTTCTTCAATCATCCAACGAATCCAATCCAAAACCCAAAAAATGAAAACAATCTCTCCTCCAATCAATTCTACAATCAAAACTCTCTTCAAACCCTTCTTGATACAAAATTTTCCAAAATTTCTTCTCTGCTGTAAAAATGAATTTTCCTCTAGACTTTTTTTTTTTCCGCCCTAAAATTATAACATGTATTCTTTATAAATCAAAAATACCTAACACAACCCTAATTCGCATTACATGCAAATTAGATATTAATTTCAATTTCAATTTCAATTTCAATTTTTACAACCCTAATTCACATTGCTTGCAAATTAGATATTAATTTCAATTTCAATTTCAATTCCAATTTTCGAAAACCCACTTTCAATTTAAAATACAATTTCAAATAATAAATTAATTTCCAAAGTTGAAACTCATTTCCCATGTAAACATTTAATTACAATTTCTAATTTAATTCCCACAAGCTGAAATTAATTTTCAAAATTAATTTTAATTATTTTATTTTCCTTCATTCTCTTGCATCACGTTTAATTAATTAATTTAATTATTTAATAACTAAATTCAACCCCCTTGGATCAAATTTAATTAATTAAATAAACTAAATATAATTAAGTAATTTAAATATAAACTTTTAACCACATTGCATTATTTAAATTAAATAACCATCAACATGATTTAAATGTAATTATTCTAAATATCTATTTCCAAATCAAGAATCCTTCAGAATTAAATAACATTAAAGCAAGATAGACAATGACTCGACACACACAACTGACGACACACTAAGGCTAGGGTGTAAACTTGACACATGTTACCTAGCTACTATCTCTTGTTCAACTTAACCGTTGGATCGACATGCTCGAACTTGTTAAACCAGGTGGAGTCGATGTCATGTACCTGCAATCCTGCAACCAAGTAAACAACATCATACAATATATTCAACATATAATACACACCATGAATAAAGAATTACGGATTCACAGGGAACTCGCAAACGAGTGATGCGAATCCGTCCCCTTCACCAATACAGTCATCAAAACTGACACTTCCATTATAATCCAATAATCTCATATAAAATCATATGTTATATCTACTAACATCATTACATCATTAAAGCATGTAAACTAAAGCCTCATATAACCAAATCACATCACATAATATAGTTGTTGCTCAATAGTAGCGATCAAAACATCATAAAAAAATGTATCCAATATCAAACTAGCTGCAACCACAAATAGCATAAAGCAAACTGAACGAGAAGCAAAACAAAGGGGTATTACAAGTACACCATCCCCTATATCTACAAAATTAGACTTCAAAAGGATAATTAAAACTCATTTAAAATCCACTTACAACAACCCCTCAAAAATAGGCTTTTTCAAGTTTCTTTCCTCCCCTCTTTGACTCTCAACAAAAGGAAGAAGATAAAAATCAGCTTGGGCATCCACTTCTCCAATACCTACTTTTTAGGGGTCAATATTCTGTGCTTTTAAATCCCCACTCTTCATCTTTCAATGCCTCTTCTTGAAATTTGAACAATTAAATTTAATTGTTTTAAAATTTGCTTTTTCCTTTCCACGCCACAAGTCAATTTGTCGAAGTTGTAAAAGAAATTAATTAAAAAATTAATTTAATTGTAGATAAATATTTAGCCATTCTCACCATATAATTCAAACCAAAAATTAATCCACTTAAAAAATTCAAAATTTTATAATTCAAAAATTCAACCTTTTTGTTGACACAGGATTGCAAGTCACCATGGATGCTCCTGCATCAGACACCCATGGTAGAAAATAAATATTTCATTGCACTTAGAAATATTTATAGAGCTTGTGTTTTTCTTGGATCCACCTCAGTGCCTTGTCAATTGGGATCTTCCCATTCACCAGATTTTGCAACCTCACAATATTATATCCTTTCATCTTTACTCGTCTACCCTTTATGTATTTCAAAACTTTTAATCTAACCTCCCACCAATATATTCCATCAGAATTAACAATCAAACATATACCTCCACCTTAAAAAAAAAATGTACTTCATTACCTCTATTGATGTTTTACATTTTTCCTCCTTTATCTAGTTTGCAAGGTGGTTTCTCACTCCTATTATGCCTTCAAAAAGACATACTATTGTTGTAATTTGATCTTCAACACCCAATTTAATGTTAGAACCAGAATCCATAGATTCATTCTTTATATTATGTAAGAAATAGTTGAGCTTTGTTATCATGGAATATTCATCTTCAATACTTTCAATCAAACAATCATAAGAAAAATTCATTTTCACCTCAGTCTGTTCACCACTCTCATCTACTTCTAAAGGATTTATCATTGCAACCTTTTACTCTACTTTTACATTCTCAATATCATCAAAACATGTACTAAAATCTGAAATTACCTCTTTACCAATTTGGTGGCAACCTCTGCATTAGTTGAAATTTTCTCATTCCACTCTCTTTCAATTGCTTCTAATCGTATTAGTAAATCATCTTTCTCTTCCTTGATGTCACATGCGTGAGACTCTGTTGCACCCTCTTTCTTTCCTGGAGTCAAAATATCATTAGAAAGATAAAAAATAGCTTCGACTCTTTTATTCTCCATTTTAAAGACCTCTCAATTCCTTAGCAACACAAATCTTCAAACCAGCAAGTTTTACTTATGCAAACTTCCTCCTTTGGCAATCTTTTTACAAAACCCTCTTCCAATATTCACCAATATTACTGTAAACTACCTCCTTTGGTGATCTATCTACAATCATGGGAACCTCAACTCCTCAAATCCTCTTTAAATTTCTTTTTACTACTTGCGCATTCATCTGCAAGAAAAATCCACACATTCTCACTCTAGGTCTTGGTCCAATCTACCTCATGTTTCATGCTTCTACCTGCACACTCAAGAACTCCCACTCTAATACCATTGATGAAATGAGACTCAACCCTCACTCTCAAACTCACAAAACATATATGAAACTTAAAAATAAATGCAAAAACTTAACTCAAATCTACTGAATATCACATACTCCTTATTTAAAATCTCTTGAATTGTTACAATAACAAGGTATCAATTAAGACAACTAAAAATACATTCATTTGAAGTCATATGGGCTGAATAATTCCATTAAAAATCTGATACAAAACTGATATGAAACAGCAAGAAACAAATACACAAGGTTTTCTTTCAACCAATCTTTTTTCACAATCTTTTTCCTCCTACAACTTGCAATTCCTCAACTGAAACCTATGCTAAAACTCAACTATGGATTCTCCAATCCATTTTCTGCTGAAAATACCTTTTCAAACATACAAAAATATGTCCAAATTTTCCTCTAGAGGAAAGATTTTCCCCCTGACTTGACCTCAAAAATTATCTTCCAATTCTTCTTTATTGATTTCACAATTCTCTAGATTCTCCACTACTGGCTCAGAGAAGTAAATAAAATTAATTTTTTTTCTCTCCACCATCAAGTATGAAATCTTCTATATCTACAAAATTATACCTCAAAAATATAATTAAAACTCTTTCAAAATTCACTTACAACAACCCCTCAAAAATAGGATTTTTTAGGTTTCTTTCCTCCCCTCTTTTACTCTCAGAAAAAGGAAGAAGACAAAAATCAGCTTGGGCATCCACTTCTCCAATCCCTACTTTTTACTGGTCAATATTTTATGTTTTAAATCCCCACTCTTCATTTGTCAATCCCTCTTCTTGAAATTTGAAAAGTTAAATTTAATTGTTTTAAAATCTACTTTTTGCTTTCCACCCCACAATTCAATTTGTCAAAGTTGCACAAGAAATTAATTTAATTGCAGATAAATATTTAGCTATCCTCGCCATATAATTCAAACCAAAAATTAATCCATTTAAAAAATCCAAAATTGCATAATTCAAAAATTCAACCTTTTTGTTGACAGGGGAGTGGAAGTCACCATGGATGCTCCTGCATCAAACCCTATGACAATACTTCAATGGTATGAAAATCACAAAGAAAGATGATAAAATAATATAAAGTATTGAATTACAACTTATACATGGAAAGTGAAATGAAGGTGATTGAATGCTAAAAAACCCTTATGAATCTGACCTTTATTTAATACTTCAAGATAATTATAGTACTATGACTATAACCTTTGAATGTGAGTGATTTATGCCTTGGAATGAAGATTAATGAATGAGAATGGATGGCAGTAAAGTGGTAGTATAACCATGAATGAATGGCACTCTTCTTTACAGAATGAAACTTCCAAAATAAAATTTCATAGTCATAAGGGTTCTAAAAAGTAGAGCACAAGAGGAGGAGAGTAGCAGTCATTAATGAAAAATGTAAACCATGCAAAGGACTATCATTCATTTTGAAACTCTATGAAATTTATATGAAAGGAAAAATATGAGTAAGAGTAGACCTATGTGGGGTGATAGGGCCTATTAAAAGATACAAAACTAATATGCTAGAAAGATAGATGAAGACAATCACCAAGTAGAGATTCAAAGTCTTGAACATCATGAGAAAGGACAAACCAAAAGAGGTACTATAAAGATGGCTATTATAAGGTAAATATTAAATATAGAGAGGGACATACCTATGACTCTATGAAAATTATGTTGGAAAAAATAAAAGGGTTATGCAATGGAAAAGGAAGGATAATAGATCATTAAAAGTGTAATGGCAAATAAGTGATAGTTATAGTCTTATAACAAGAGGGACAATCTTGAGAAACATGTTAGGAAAGTCTTAGAATTTCAAAGGGAAGGCATAGTAAATGTCCATTATTGTAGACCTATTGATTCACAATCATAATTATTTAAATATGATAACCAATGTTTTGTATAGGTCCAAAGGCTTTTCATCACAAAGGAGAGAATGTGAAACATTGAGATAGTACAATGAAAGATAATGGTCTTGAAAAAAGGAAAGACAAAATCGTGAATTGAAATGATAGTCACAATCACCTTAAAAAGGAAAATAACATGTTACCTTGAAACAATATGAGATTCCTCCATCAAAAGAAAAAAGTTTCACCTTGAAGATGGTAAAGATGACCGTCCTAAAAAATCAATATATAATAAGGATAGTTCTGAGTTTTATAAAGGACAATCATGATAAGATACATGAGGAAAGTCTCCTTTATGGTAAGCTATTTACTTTTTAAAGTCTCTCATGAATAAAGTTTTGATGAACAAAAGGAAATAATATTATTGAGGAAACGATCCTATTAATATTTTCAAGGTGAAAGTTTAATAGGAGAGTAGTTTTGGATTTAACTTTACATGAATGGATTATGGATTAAAGAAGGTTTTGAAACCGCACATCAATTTATAATCCCTAGGTTATCCCATGCCACCTTGAAGACCTACTTATCTACAAGTAATTCCAAGTGGCTTATCATCATGCGAGGAGATTAATGAGATAGCAATAAATTAAGTGGTCTAAATGCTTAATTTGATGACACTTTCAGTCAGTTTATGCCTACTTAAGAACCCCACATGGTTTCAACTAAAGCTAAAAAGAGTTTGAGGCCAAAAGAATGCAGTTTGGGGTAGTTTTCTTAAAAATTAGGCTTTCTTGCCTTGTATGCCTAACATATTTAAGACATCATGAAAAGTGTTTAAACTCAACTTTCTAATTAATTTGACGCAATAAAGATCAGTTGAAGTTTATTTGGGGGAATACTTCAAGGAACATGCTAAGGTCAAGAGGTCAACATTTCATGTCAATGCTTCTTCTCTAGACTTTGCATGACTTCCTTCTAGTTCACATGGAGTTCTACATTCATGCAAACTCAACATCTTCCACGAGGCTCAACTTTAGTCAAGGAGGAGGCTGCTTTCCATAAATATGATAATTCAACTCTTTTTAGAGTTGTTTCTTCCTTTCTTCATTTTCCCTTATGGAAAATAATTATATTGTAACTCATCTTTAAGAGAATTTTCCCAATTTGCAATAGTTTTATGTGGTTTCAAGTACCATTTTCTAATTTGTATTGGCTGAAGCACCTTGCTATCAATAATATTTTAGTTATTTACCTTCTGAATATATGTTCTATTGTGTGTATATTGGTTGTTCATACATATTTTTTATAATAATTAGTCCTCAAATATTTTGTCTCATTCCAATACCTTTAATTAGAAGATCTATATTTTATGCAGTTCTCAAGTTGTGTGATGAAAGTGAGGATTTTTCTTGTGAGAATATTCTTGGTTATCCTCCTAAAGTTGTAAGAAATTAAACTTCTAATTAAATATTGATGTGCGGTCATGTAAAGAATTGATTTGTGTGAGGAACTAGTTGAATAATTGAGAGTTTGCGTGGTGAAACAACAAGTATAAATCT
Source organism: Sequoiadendron giganteum (assembly GCA_007115665.2). Classification (NCBI taxonomy): domain Eukaryota; kingdom Viridiplantae; phylum Streptophyta; class Pinopsida; order Cupressales; family Cupressaceae; genus Sequoiadendron; species Sequoiadendron giganteum. The sequence goes on from CM021102.1 coordinate 357,200,986, forward strand.
CAATTTTTTGTGCATCACCTCCTATATCTAATTTTTTCAAGTTCTAGCTCTCTTTTATCCCTTTTCCTAATCAAGGTAATAGTATTTAGGAGTTTCATCAAGGGAATGAACGCTCTTTTAATAACCCATCCTAAATTATTACTTAATTATCATTATTATATTTAACACATGAATATATTTCAAATTAAAAAGACATAACTAGTGGATAAATTCAATCATAGCTACACATGTCCATTTAAAATGAGTCAATGATTCATATATTCACTTCAAAAGTCAAATTACAATATCAGGTTTGACTTGGCTCCTAAGGCCACAAATTCATTACATTGTACACTTTACATCAAATACATGAATGTATTACATCAAGTTACATCTTAAAATAAATAGTATTGTGAACAACTAGGGTTCTTCTTTGATGCTTGCCTTCCCTAGTGGATGAGAAAATGGTTGAAGCACTTTACTGCCCAAACATGAAGCTTACACTTCCCTAGAATTATTTTTCCTTGAAGAATATCTTACCCTGCATGGAAAGTTTAGCAAGAGAACAATACACAAGGTGTAATCTAATGTGTGTCGATAAATCAACATGCAATTTATATCTACAAGTTAGAAAATAAAATGTGGGTATTTGCATGATCATGATGGGCCAAAAAGTGGTGATATGTATGTGATATGATGGCCCATGTGGCTGACAACTTTCCTTTTACCCAAAATTGATGAAACAAAAAGGTTTTTTAAAGGAGATTCTCATCTTTCCACCAATATAAATTATGCTTTACTTTGAGTTTAATAAATAATTATTATTCATTTTCTATTTGAATTATGACTAAAGTCCTAATTGATAGGCTGATTGAAAAACATCTATAGCTTTCAAATGATATCATATTTTTTGAATCCGAAACATGCATCACATTATATACTTTTCATACTATAGGATTAAAAAGAAAAAAAATAATTTCATGAATTTTTGACCAAGTTAAGGTGGTCAGACATACAAGTTTTTATATTTTTTAAAAGTTGTAATAAAAAATTCATAATTAATTATTTACTAGGAAACAAATTGCAAACAAATATGCATCACATCGGGACATGAGTCCTCTACTTATATCTAAAATCTTATGAAAAAATATTATCATTTTATTGTGGTTAGGGTGGTCAGACAGACACCTACTTCTTACTTTTTCCCTGAAATTTAAGTACTACTACATTATAATTTCAAATTTTAACCAGATAGATTTTTATTTTTTTAAAATAAACCTAGTAGTTTAGAAACTGCATTCAATTTTCTATTGATTCTATTCTTACATATTTTTGAAATAATATAGATAACTTATTCAAATTTTTATGTCAAGCTTCCTAACTCTTATTTTTCTGAATTTTATCACAACTTAAGGGCCTGTTATTTCCATGATGATCCTGCACATACCCATGCAAGATCTATGCTAGGAGTGGAAGAGAGTGAAATCATATAGTCCATACATACAAAATGAACTATATTGTTTAGACAAGCATAATAAATGTGTTGACACAACAACAAACAATAGGTTCTAGTAAAGCAAAATACTCTTTGAACTCCATTTCGGCACCTGTCTCGAAAGGTAACTTTCTACTATACATATCATAATAGCTATTTATCCTCTAGTAGTATCCACCCTGAGGTACTCTATTCACCTAAGGTATCACTGTTCCATTCAAGTTCTAGAATATTCTTTCACATATGTCTTCAAAAGAAGAATTAGATTACTAATTTATTCTATAAATAAAAATTAGATTTATGATTGAATAGAGTAATTCAACAATCAGTTATACATTCTTATGACTATTATACTATTTTCATCATAATAATTTTCCATTTAAAAATTAACTAAGAACAAAAGAAGGTATGTCACAAGTATGTGTATGTACATAAATGAAGTCTATATGCATACACATATATGTGCCTACTTAAGTTTTAGATTTGTGCATACATTTTGAAATAAATCATTCAATAAGATTGCATTCATTAAATAGTATTTCATTTGATGTTTCTTTTGTCGAAAAAAAAGAATCAGAACAAGTCTATGTTAACATTTTCATACATACTATTGTTCCTACATTGATGTTTACATATGAACATTCATTGTTTAAATAGAACCAACACTGTTTCCTACTAAACAATTATAAGATAAGATATTTCTTAAACAACATTCACTATTTACAATTTTTCAAAACTGTTCCAACTAAATAATTTAATGAGAAATGATATTTCTCGCTACAAAGTTAACTTAAGAACAAAATAGTGTCATTTACAATAGATTATTCACTATTTACATCAATACAATACTATTTCAAACTAATAGTTACATTTAATGACAAAAAATGTCATTTTTGAATAGAACATATGCTATTTGTAGTTACTCAATGTTGTTATCAAGCTGTTTACATGCTAAATGATAATCATTACAATTTGAGGTTCACTGTTTTTAACAAAATAGGGTTTTTCCATAATGAGTCGAAAATGAACATTTCTAATTTATAGTAATAATATTGTCTATAGATTCTCATTAATCAATTTTTCAAGAAATAAAAAAATATTTATCTAAAAATTCAACTAGCCCATCTTAATACATCAAAGAAAATTTCCCAATATTTAGATCTATGAACAGTTCCATTACAAAAAATCATGGAGCAACTTTTTATAAATGAAATGAATCTAAGATCAACATGCTCATCGAGGTAAAAGTTAAACAAGTATTTCAGTAAATAGATATACATAGAAATTTTGGGTTCTAAGGAGAACTTGTGCCTTGTCAAGTTTCAAAATAACATTCATAGGTCACTGTGAATCGACCATTCTATTGGTCTGGTGCATTTCTTTCTTAGCAACAAAAACATGCACAGATTCGACTTTAAAGACATGTTGGTTTAACCACTCATCATCGACATGCATGAATCTTAATTATAAGGGAACAACCCTTCAATCTTATAGATTAAACCCTACTTGGGTTTATTGAATTTAAACAAGGATTTCACCACCTTTCCCACTGGAATATGGTGGCAATATAGTACATACAATACAATCTTGAGCATTCGTTTTAGTTGCTCATTATCAACCCAGCTGATAAGGAGAATGTAATACATATGAAAACAACATAGGGTTTGATACCCTTTCCATGGGATTGATGGTCGATCCTCAATATTTTTAACCATCATAAAAATAAAATTGAATAAAAATATAAATTTTGAATAGCCTTTAAATGGCTAGTGCAAAAGTGTGAGGTTAAGGAACAGTCATATCTTAGTAACTCTAAGCGTCGACCTAGCTTTGAGAGCTAGTCGCTAAGGCTTCTAAATGAAACTCATGCAATACTGGCCACAAGCCATGTGACCCAAAATAATGATCGACACCCACATTACTCAGCTCAAGGTCGTGGTTATTCAACAAGAATAAATTTTTTATAGTTTAAATGATGAAATCGCCAAATTGAAGAATAACACTCAAACGATAAGGAAACATGATAAAATAAAATTGATTTTTCTTTCCAAAGTAATCAGTTTACCTGATAAATCAAGCTTCTATAAGACTGCCTCTAATTTTTCCCTCACCCACAAGCTCTTCTCTTCTTTTTCCTTCGAACCAACAACTTTCTTCACCATGCTTTTGTTGCCTACAACACTGTGAATTCAATAAAAGAAACAACATTTTCCTTTTGTATGTTATTGGGAAATGGTGTTATTGCCTTGCCACCAACAACTACTTGTTTAAATATTGCCATTAATCTTGTGGTAGACCATGTCCTTCATGGGATGCCTTCATGATCTTATTTGATTTCAACATTATTATTTTAGAATATTATCGTTTATCGATTTAAATTTTAACAAGAATATTAATATGTATACATATATATGTATATGTCTATTATATGTGTGTGTGTGTAATATATATATACATATATCTATATGTATTTATATGATTTCTTTCATATTTATCATGTTCATTCTTCTTTTCAAATATATGTATATATATATGTATATATATAAGTATGCATGTATGTATGTATTCACATTTATTTACATACATATATATACATATACATTCATGTGTAAATTTTTTGTTTGTGAGAGCTTATAAGTTTCATATGCTATCATTTAAATTAAGTAAGGAACTTTAATTTCATCTTGAGCATCTATATATAAACTAAAATATTTTCTATTCACTTAATTTTCACATAATTAAATATCTTATCCTTTTTAATCATTCTCTACAATACTCTCTTTCATTTTCTTCAAAACACAAAGTTTGAGTAAACAATTTAATCTACAAGTCATTCGTTTTCAATCACTTAAACAATTCAAGTCATGAAATTATGTTCTATATATGCAAAATAGTTCAAATGCAAGTCATCATGCCATTTTTGTTGTGGGCACGTAGATTCCAACTAGCTACCATTTGATCAGGCTAAACAATCCTACTTCAATTGTGTTCTCATCCTTCAACCTGTCACCCTGCAACTACACACTCTTGCACTTGCAAATTTATCAGTAATGTTCAATTCTTGATAACATATAATATAATTTCCAAAAGTTCACAAAGTCAACATTAGTCAACTTCTTTCATTCAATTTTCAAAAAGTTCCAAATTTTCCATTTAATATATATTGAATTTCTTCAATAATTTAATTTACCATATTATAATAAACATGTATTAAAATTGGGTTATTACACCTCTCTAGAGGTTCATCTTCACAATAAGTGACCCACAAATTTAAGATGATCACATGTTTCAGATGATAGATAAGTTTTACACTTGGTTAGTATGCAATCCTAGTGACAATAATTAAAATTAAAATACACACCAAGAAACACATTATGGGGCAACCACATTACATGAAAGAAAACACACACATACACGAAAGGGTACTACACATGTGAGTTGATATATAGCATTTTTTACAAATCCAAATCTTTTTATCATAAATAAAAGGTTGACAATAGGCTAGAGAAACTCCAACGAGTATATTACAAGGAGAAGTACTAGGTTCAACACATGATGGATGGTTCAGATTAGGAGGATCATTATAGTAGTACCCATCTATATTCACTAATTTTTCAAACATAAGGGATAATTCATAATGATATTCATGTTTCTTTTTTATCTTATCTTCTGACTCACTATCAAAATATATCACAATTGGTTGCATGCTAGTACTATTGGTAAGATTTTAAGCATTAACATCCATATTTTTAACTACTACTCACATTTAATTCTTTGTTTTAATTAGGGATAAATAAGGTTCAACTTCATGGCTCTAGGAGGGTGGTGTAGTGGAGTCAGACGATGAAGAATATGGATGTGTGGGAGGAATTTCATTAGAATTTGGTTGTGTAGATGGATGATCATTAGGTAATGGTTTGTGATCTTCAACAAGCTAGAGATCCATAACTCAATGTCTTCAGTTACATTCTTTTACATTTCAATTTAGTCTTGCACAAGCTTCAACTTGTGAAGGAGGAATTGAGGCACTTCCCAACATTTTTCTGTTTATTGCCATTTTAGAAAGAATTGAAGCAACTATCAAAGATTGAGAAACCATATGATTCTTAGGTTTTCGAATATTTTTTTTTTTCCTTAAGAGGCATAAATTTAATAATTGAAGGCTTCACTATATGGTTGTCTAATATTTATTTATAGTATGGAAAAGAAGGAACTGTAGTATATATACCAAAAAGTGGAGAAAGAATACCTAGTTTAGGCCAATGTTCATTCACTACCTATGAAATAGGAGGAATAACAATCATAGACACTAGAGACCAATGGGCCTTGAGTGAAAATTTTGTAAGGGATAATTTGGATATACACTTAACTTTAAAATTTTGATATGTACCAAATAAACAATCTTCACAAGGTTTATTAGGTTGGGCTAGTTGAGTGTAAAAGTAATGTAATGAAAACTTTCCGTTAGAGTTCAAAGGTATAAATCCAGTATGGTAAATAGTATGTATATTTTATTCAAATGATTATTTTCTACACTTATGAATAATCGATGGGACCATGCTCATGGATCTTAAACATGGATGACCTAACTTGACATAAAACTAGTCCGATGTCCAGATTATGGTAGATAAAATATATAATTGTCTAGGTCCAACTTTTACTAGGAGAGTTATAGAACCAATCATAGGATGAATAGAACCATCATGAGCCTTTAATAATTATTCTAATAGTTCATAATCATCTTTATAAATTTCAGACGAATACAAATATTCTTTAGTTATCACATTCACTAAAACATAGGATTAATGAGTATTCCTCTCGTGGGGTTATCATTAATTCTACCAATGATGTAAATAGGACCATTGGGTGAAGTTATAGAAGAATCAATATGCATGAAATAAATATCACACAAAAGATTGGTTTTCAATGCTTACGATGTTGTATCTCTATAGTTTTTACAATATTATATAGGTCATCTCCTTCATTATCCATTTGTCTGAAAAAATAGTTGAACGAATTGGTAATTGGTTTTAAAATATTTCTAAGTTTTGATTGGGAGGTGAAACCAATTTATTTAATTTTTCATTTACACTAGCCAATTGGATAACATTATAATTGATGAGGTATTTCACTTGGTGCTTAAGACACATACATATTTTTGTATCATGTCCAAGTGTATGATGGCATTGAGAAAATGATTTTCTATTAAAGTTTTATGGTAACAATTTGGTTGTGTCAATTGGTCTAATTGGAGGAAGCTAAATCATATTATTATTTAGCAACTGAAATATAATAGCATGGAGAGAATGGGCCAATTGTGAAAACTTACTATCTCTTGGCCTTAATTGATATGGTGTTGAAGATGCATCATGAACTTGTACTTCAATGTAATTAGAAGCTTGAGGGTTTTTTTATCTTTACAAAGTTTTTGTTTTTCTTTTGAAACTATTGATAGTTATTTTGAGGTAAATTTTTTGATTGACTATTAGGAGCTAATGAATATGTATGTTCATATTGGATAACCAATAATAGATGATCATAAAAGTTCCTACATAAATATGTAAATGAGGGATAATTTTTCAACAAGATCTTATCTCTAATGTTAGGTTGCAAATTTCCAATGAGAACTCTTTATATATTTCTATTCAAGAGATTATAGGAGATCTGTGAATAAAGAGACTTGTATCATCCTATAAAAAAATTCACCTTCTTATTAGGTCCTTCTTTATAATGGACTAAATTTGTTAATGCAATTTAAGGTCTAATGTTTTGTTAAAAATGTTTAAGGAATTCATTAACAAGTTATGTAAATAACATATTGAGTTACTAGGCAATGAAAAAACTAATCTAATGCAATATCCTTCAATAATCATATAATTTTTTGAGCGAAGATAGCATCTTCAAAAAGGAAATCACTATATATAGTACTAAAAGGAAATACATGATTATTGGGATCTCCTTTTTTAGGAATATTTCTTAAAGTGAGGTATCTTAATGTTTTATGGTATGGGGATATTTAGGATAGAAAATGAAAAAAAAGGTAATTATGTTTTAGGATTACCATTAAAATGACTTTGGTTCATGTTTGTGATTTTTTCTTGTAACAATGACATATTTTACAAGAGTTTGTTTATCACAAGATCATTTGGTGACCTGTTTTGAGAATGTTTTAAATATGGAAGACTATTATTAATGATTCGTGGGTTATTATTTTGCATGTTTATAATAGGTGAAGGGATAAATCTATAAGGATTCTAAAAAGAAAACCTTAAAATAGACTTTAGACCAATATTATGTTGTGTGATAGATGCAATGATTGGAGGTGTAAGATAGAAAATTGTCATCACTATGGTTTAGGACATAGAACAACAATCTTCTACACTACACATTCAGGGAAACCCTAGAGATATCAATGTAAAGTATGCAAGGGAGAAAGAGATCTTGCAATAGGGTTGTCTTAGGGTCCAATTATAAAGTAATGAGGGATTCACCACCAAGATATGTCTTGGAAATACTAATGAGACACAAGATCTAATGTTTAAACCTAGTGATGGATCCCACAAGGCATTTTTAAGTTGCAAAAGTGTCGGGTGTTAAGAAATTAAGCTTATTTGTTGTCTATGTCAAGATTTTGGTTGAAGTTTGCCTCAAGATGCATAATATAGGGTCTTAGGGTCCTATTAATTATGGTATTAAGGTCATAAATGCAAGAGGGCTCAAAACACAATGTGAAAGTGTAAATAAATATACTTTACAAAATCAATTAAAGGAAAAATTAGGTTTATTTAGCTTAAAAGGGCCCTAAATCCAATGTGAATGTGTACAACACAATTCAATAATAGATTAAGGAGACATTAGGTCCAAGGGCTCAAAATTTAATGTGAAGGTATAAATTAATACACTTTACAACATTAAATTAAGGAAAAAATAGGTTTACTTAACTTAAAAGGCGCCCAAGACCTAATGTGGATGTGTAAAACACATTAAAACACTAGATCAAGGCAACCTTAAGTTAACTGTAATATTAATCATTCAAAAATTAAGAGAAATTGTACCATCTCCAAGGGAGTATAATTTTTCATTGTTATGGGAGGGATAAAATTAGGAATACAAGACATAATCATAGGCATGGATTTTTTTTTCCTAGTTGATTTTGAGCATTAACAAAGTATTGATCACAACTAAGTACTATAGGAATTTTTGTGTCCACTATATGAGATAGACTAAGCAACACTTTTATTCCTTATGAATTATTTATTATCTTCCTAAGGTTATCTACTAGAGGATTTTTTTCTCCAACCAAAGACTTGATACTTAAGTATTGTTGAAGGTCTTGGAATTTTTATATCTAATTGTTTAAGTTTATCTTCAAGGATATGGGGAACAACAACCTCTAAGTCAACATTAATGTTAGGTTATGAAGAAGATATAGAAATTGTTGGATTAGGAAGATAATCAAAGATACATTGAATAGATGTAAGAAACTGAGTGAAAGAGTTTTAAGAATTAGGATCAACATCAAATGTGATGGCAGCATATGAAGCCATAAGTCTGAAACTATGTCTAATAGGGGTACTAGATATATCGAACACCAAGTCATGGAGTTCATAAATTTATTACAAGATTAAAAACATTTGACTTCTCATGTAATGAAGAAAAATAGATGATAATGACATAAACTAAAATAATTTTTAGACATAAAACCCAAATTTTCATACAAATCATAGAGACAAAATTGTGATTGAAATTTGACCAAAAACTAGTTGGACAATGGTGGTGGTGCCCTACACTAGTGATGCAAGTTTTGTCAAATTTTAAAATATGGAAATGATCTACAATGTCTGGGGATTTGAATTTGCAGAGATTTAAAACTAGTAATACGCATATGTATAGAAATTTAAAAAAACCTAATTTCTCTATGTGATACACAATCATGCATAAAATTTTATACTTTCAAAGCAATGCAATATGTTCAAAAGATAATTTCTAGAATTGAGAATGCTACAATTGACTATTTTTTTTTGAAAATTATGAAAAGTAACACTTTTTGACCTTTTGAAATATAAAACATTATGTAATTCTTTAGTTTTTCAATGTTATTCACTAAAATATGCATGCAATTTGGAAAAATAAAAACAACCTAATATTGTAATTGAATTTGAAAATGATAAAATTAATATTTTAGGATTTACAAATGTAATAAGCATTAGGTTCACCAAAATGTGATGTTGGAAAAAGGGATCTAGGATCTAAATCACAATTTATCCTCATTATATTGGAAGGAACCAAAATTGATCACATAAACCTACTTGGCTACTTACCTCAATGGAAGAGCTAGAATGGTGGATTAGGGCTTTGGTTCTTTGATTGGGGGAATGGGGACTTGATATTGATTAAGGATAGATTTTATTTGATTATGTAAATGTATATCTAGGTTAATTATGAAGCTACATCAAATTGATGCTAGTATATAAAATTACAGAGCTAAATGACAGATAATGACAATAGAATAGTAGAGAGAAGAGATAAGGGAACTTGACATAGAAATTAGTGTTTAGAATGCACGAACAAGAGTGCTACCATCATATTCCTTAGAATGCATATCTCAAGAAATAGTGAACAAAGCTTAGATTTTTGTAGTCTATAGGTTCTACATTCCCAAACTCAACTTTGATACTTCATTAGTTAATGATTAATTCCATTTCCATCATTCGTTGAAGTAGGAGGCCTAAATGCTTGATCTTTAAATTAGGTCTTGAATATTCTTGCAAATCCACTTTCAATCTAACACTTGCACACAAGGGAGGGTGTAAAGAGTTATTTTATATAAGGGTTTTTCTAAGTTTAATTCGATATTGGTGTTTCTACCTCCATAATGGCTACGATGATGTAAAGTGTGCTTAAACCCTCTATTAGGTAGAGGAAAAATAAATAAAACAAGTGATAAATTGACAAATGGTACACCTTACCGCTTAGATCTACTTTTCTTGGTGGATTAAAGTCATTGTACTAATCTCATCCAACGAGAATTGGTTGCTTGATTAAAATACCTCAAAGTTTTAGTACTAACAAAACAAATAAACATAAAACATGAACAAACTCATTGATGAACTTGATGCATTGAAAATATGAATTTTGACTCTTAATATGTGTTCTAAACTCTTTTTATTTTTCTTTTGATTGATTTTTAGGATGCTTAATTGTATTTCTAAAATTTCTAAGATTTCAATTTGTCAAGAATACTTGTATTTATATGCTTTTCTTGATTTTCAAAAAAATAATTATTAAAAGATAACAACTAAAATTTGATTTGTGAAGTTAAAATGTTGACAAAAACATAATTAGCATTGGGATGAAATAGGTTAGATGATGGTGGTACCCACATCTTCTAGACCAATTTTGGGGCTTTTCTTACTATTTGGTAAGCGTTAAATAATAATTCCCAATTTTATTTTGATTTCCCAAAACTTACCACAAAAAGGGAAATTTGGGAGAATAATTAGGTCTAGGCACATATAGGGGAGATAAACCTACTAGGAAATCATTAGGCATGACAATTTACAATGCTACACCCCCTACTATAGTGGGTATGGTTATTTATCTTGATATAGTAGGTATTGAAAAATGTTCATTATGGGTGCCTACTTTCGACCCTATAGTCACATGGGAGAGAATTAGATAATTTTTCTAATGTATGGAGTTCTTAGGTTAGGTTCATGGTTTTAAACCCTAGTTTTATGAAATAATTTGATAATTATCCCTTCATTGTGTGTGAGTATTGGAGTTATTATTTTGAAAATTTAGAATCTCCTAGACAATCTAAATCCTCCATTTATTTGCAATTAGTGATGGATGAGTAATTTATCATTTGGTGGCCTAGATTTGCTTCTTAGCTCTTTAATAATTTTAAATATTTTTACTTTTTATGCTTTAAACTAATGTTATTTGGATCTATAGGTTTTTCATATTTTGTATTTAAAATATGTGCTTATGTCTATTTTTGATATTCTATTATTTTACTTGAAAAATTTAGTGCTTTTCCAATATATGTTTTTTTTTTAAAAAATTAGTGCTTTTTACATTTCTGGTTTTCTACATGATTAACTGGATTCAATTTGTATCAATTGTTTTACACATTTATAAAGAGTATGCAAGTTTCTCTAGATGTAGATGTTTGTACATTTACATGAATAGTTTAGGCATATTATAAGGAGATTGGTGGAGCCTTCATGGATGCGGAAGTGTTCGTTTGCGGTTGATCATTGAATATTTTTATGTATTCCTTCTTGGGTTACTAAAATATGATTACTAATGGATAATAGAATCTTGGATGTAGAATTAATTTAATGCTTGAATAATGAAGGATATATATGTTGTTTTTCTTGTCTCTATTTTTCATGCCATAAATGTGGTACATTATGTCATTCAAGATCTAGATGAGGTGTAGTTTTAAGGGATACCTATACTTGTATGTTGTAAGGATAATTTAGTTGTAGGTAACATATGCATATCGATCTTTCATACTATTGATGCATAGTTTATTCGTTGGAAGTTTGGTTGTATTGGTGAATTGATAAATTCATAAGTAAGATATTGCGATTGAGTTTGGAGAACCTAACTTTTAATTAGCACCTATAATATTGACTATGATGGTATGAGAGGCTCTAGAATAGCATTTAGTGTGAAATTTATTTAGTCACATAGTTAGTCATATTCTCTGGGTTGGACATCATGGTTCTACTTTGGCAATTTCTACTGATGTTAAAATATGTTCTTTAGTTGGCATATGTTTATCATTATTCTATTTGTATCTTTTGACTACCTTTGGTGTAATATTTATAGAGTATTTTGATCTTTCACTTTTTGTTGGATGATGTTTTATAGTGTTTGCTATTGTCTATAAGAGATCTTGATACATAAAATATGCACATAATTAGAGTTCATTGACATAATATATTTCTAATAATAAATGATTATTGTCTTTATTTTTTTAAGATATGTACACACTACTTACATGGAGGGATCATTAAATCCTAGGTTGAGATGTTGATTATGATCTATTAATTAAGATTGATCATCCATGATTTGAAGGATAATTTTATTAGAGCATTACTAAATTTTGAATACTAGCTATATTGTTTGGCATGATTAGAACGATTTAGGTTATATAAGTACTATTTTGGTATTATTATCTTCCTTGGTGAAGATATAAATCACAAGACCAATGGGAGTTCATAGATTCTATATGATTTCATAAGTAGTGGGAAAATTGGTCATGGTTTTGGGGGTGAAAAAATATTTCATGGTTAGTACCGACATTCATTTATTGATATGGAAAGAGATTTTTAGATGGTGGTCGGTAATCAACTAAATGAACATTGTGAGTATGTTCCCTTGAGATTTCTAATTGTTTCATTTTTGTAATTAGAGTTTAGTTGACATGTGAAGATTACTTGAGGACCTATAATAGATTTGTGTGGGGCTACATCTCTTTCTTTTGGTGATCATGACTTGTAGAAGTCCCTTGACTTAATTTTATAGTACAAAGATTAAGAATCCAATAGATAGATTTCGATGATATTTTAGAATGACTCAATTTTCTAGTACAAAGATTAAGAATCTAATAGATAGATTTGGATGATATTTTACAATGAAATTATTGTGAATATTATGCTTCTAAGGTAGAAAAATATTATACCCTATTCATGGGCCACTCCACTAGTAATTGATCTAATATGTATTAGCCACATAGTTTTTAGATGCATGTTTTATTTAGGTCTTGTCGTGTGATACATGAGATATGGATGCCACAATATTTTGAAGAAATCCTTTGAGGAGTATATACATGGATATGTTTCTCTATATCTCCTTATGTTTGTGTAATTATTAAGTATATGGTTTCTTAAAGAGTATATGAGACACTTGTTGGCTTTTTGCATGTTCATTTGTTGTAATGATGGTTTTTTATTGACTTTCCTTTAAATAGAAATGCTTACATCTATTAAGTATTTGTATGTTAGCGATAAAATGATTAGAAATTGAAAGGAGAGATTTCTTATAAAAATAATAAGCATTTGTTATTGTTGGTAAATGTACCTGGTTTGATTCATAGTTTTTCTCACTATGGTTCATTGTGTATCCCAGAGGTTTGATTCATTTCTTTTTAGGATTTCATGATTTTTACAAATAGTATGGATGTTCTAACCCATTTAATATTTATCTTCTATTTGATAAGAATAATTCTAAGGATATGAGGTGATGAAGGAAGATATATTTGTAGTAATTTAGTTTGTCAATTTATAGATGAGCATTTTTAGATTCTTTGGTAATTTTTAGATAAGAAATTTCTCATATAGTGAGAGTCCTAAGGAGGTAAATCGCTCACTCAAATATGGTATAAAGTTCTTTAAGTAATTTTTGATGCATTTGTGTTACTAATGAAGAAAGATATTATGTAGCACAACAAACAATAAGGACTTGTGATTATTGATTTATCCAGATATGCTGATAATAGAAATCCTTCCTCTTATGAGATATATTTAGTTGATTTTTTAAGAAATATATTATAACTGTTTCTGCGCTAATAATGGTTGAGTGTTTAGAACGTACTTTATCACATAATTGAGGAGATTGACTTCAATGCGCGTGTTAAGGTGAAAACATGATAGTTAGAATTTGAACATGGATTTGGTTCCACTAATTTTATGTTTGGACATGATGAATGATGTGAGTGTTGTTAAGATAGTGGTCACTTGATGCAACATACCCTTGATTTGTTAGTTCACTGGTGTTCCATTTTTGCGCTAGACAGGTGGTTCTTGATGCAATTGTAATTGTTCCTAAATTAATTGTTTATGCTTTGCGAGAGCAGCTTTCATACGAGATTAAAGAATACAAGTGTATATGCTAAATATGAATATTTTGGATTTTACGAATGCTTTCATTTAAACAATTTAATGTTTTTATGACTTCAAGTATCTGACTTTTTTGAATCAAAGCATTAACAATATCTATCAAATATAATTTCGTAAGATTTGGAAAGCAAAAGAAGTTTACTATTTTTCAATGCAGGTCTCTTTGATACAAATTCTACAAATTCAAAGGATTTTCTACAAAATCAACTTGTGAAATGTATCGATCTTGCAAAGGATGGAGTGCACGGGCTTCTCTACGTGGTGTCTGTTAAGAATCGCTTTACTGCAGAAGAAGCTGGTATTTTGGATACCTTACAATTGTTATTTGGACCTGAAATCGTCAACTACATGGTAGTTGTCTTTACTGGTGGCGATGACTTAGAAAACGATGGCTTAACATTAAAAGACTACTTGAATGACTGCCAACCACAGCTCGAGGTTAGATTCTGTCACTTTAGACTATCCTATACTCTATTCTTATTACAATAATTAACAGTTGTGCAAAATCTATGTATCTATTGAATATGTTCTTAAGGAAGATATAGGGGAGAAGTCCCAATTACCACTATCCATTGAATAACTGCCACCTCCATGCTCACTTAACCCTCAAAAAAATAATTCACTTTGATCCATTAAAAAACTTTATTTGATTGAATAAATAATTACAAAAACACCAATAGCTGCTCATTAAGTGCTAAAGTGAATGTTTTTGAGTGGATTTGAGGCATAAAGCAGTTATAATTGATTGAAATTATAGCGGGCGGATACTAGAACATTAGGTGGTGACAACCGGATGACACCTCTATAAGGTGTCTTTTTGACCTCCTCATGCATATCCAACGCTCCTGCACTCTATCGAATTGCCCAAAAGCCAAAATCTTAATTATAAGCACTTAACTCGTGAGCGAAAAGAACCCATAAATTTTTTTTTCGATTCGATATACAGTTTGAATTCTACAGTTGCGCAAAGTTAACCCTAGCGAATATTGGATCTTCTCCTCTACATGGGAAAATATCATTCAGAATTTACTCTTGTTAAAAGGAAAATGTCACTAAAGTATTGAAAATGGTTGAACAATCAATCTCTCAAATGGTTCTGTCATAGTTATCTATCTTTGAAATCGGAAACTTGGAAAACAAAAAGCATGAATGGGGAATCAGAGATTTAGAAAAGCAATTCAATTTGAAAAGTTGTTGACACTTTTCATGCTTTCTAAAGTCTTATGCCACCACTCCTACTGGCTCCCAGCCTGCCTAATTCTCGGAATAAAAACTATTAGGTAGAAAAGTCCCCTTTTCTTTAATATGGTTCTATACTTTGAGAAGGAAATCTATTATTTTATAATAAAGGAAAAATAAAAGTGTCTTCATTCAGATCTTGTTTCAAGATTCTTGTAGAGGATATACGTGGTAGATTCTAAAAGTTCTACTCGGTAGCCAATATCATTCAAGTTTCTGTGGATTGCCTTCATAAAGAAACACAATAGTTGAGAATAAAAAATGTGAAAGAAAGGAGGCATCAAAAGAATTCGGTCGTGGAAGTATAGGAAGAGGTGATTGTTAACCTGTAAATAGCGCAATCACCAGAGAATTTGATCTGTGCTATAGACTACGATTGATGTGTGCCATGCTTTCATTAATGAGCACGTAAGAAGAAATTTGATCTGCAAAGTAAAAGATGTATAATTTGTAAATGGAAGTTCAATTGAATAAACTACAAACTAGCACTTCCGTGGACATTTCATACCTCGCGGACCTTAACAGTGTCCACTTGTTTTGCATTCTTACATCTCTTGATGTTTCTGTGTCATGCATACAGAAATTGCATTGAATGATATCTTTGCGAAGGGGTTGCACAGTGTACGCTGAGATGCAGGAAATCTTAGCACCATGCTTTCCGCAAAGGAAACTTTACATGTTGGATGAGAGTGTGCTTAAACAAACTTGTGCCAAACCAAGTCGACTTGCACAAAAACAAATCGTGTTGCACCATGGATCAAGGTTGCATGTGAGATTCAACACTTTCTAACAAAACAAATATATGTGCATGGTAGTTTACTTCACATGTAGTAAACCATTGAATAGTGTTGAGTAGGAAAAGTGATCTTAGATACAATTAGGATAAATAGGATTATCTTCTTTTTGCTTGATTCAACATTTAAACTTAAATTGATTAGAGTTTTATGATTGATTTCTGGCATAAGGGAGAGCTAACTTCCTAAGATTTATGTTTTTTTTTTAAGTTGTGAGGATGATAAATTTGATATATGATTTGAAATGCCTATTTGACATACAATTCTAGATTTGATAATGTAATTTAGTAGATAGATGAAAATGAAAAGTTAAAAGGAACTTCAGATCTAACGTAGAGACATAGAGAGGAACCTATCATGAAAATTTGGACTTGATTTCCAAGGACAAGGGTGTAGGGCACCCTAGACTAGATTGCTTCTCTCCCATATCTACTAATTTTGGATTATAGGTTGTACTCTACACTGTGCTTTTTGGATTGTCGCTTATTGAAAGCTCTAGATTTGATTTGTACACAAGATAATAGGGGAAAATTTTTATTGTACAGGCACTTGCCTAAGTCAAACCTCATGTTGCTATTTCTACCCCAATGTATAGTGATTGGTGATGATCAAGAGGGAATACCCTAAATTGAGCAAAGGAAAAACAATAATTATTCACTTAAATGATGAATGATAAATAACGTTACCTTAATGTGAAAACCTTGATGAAGTGATGTCACACAAGTTATCACAAAAGTTGATTGATGGGCACATTAATTGCTTGATAGAGCAAAAAAAGGTTAGATTATAAAAAATAATGGATTGTTGCAACTAGCTTGCAAAGGATAACTCAATACATCTTGATTTGGCATGATTGATCATGATAGCTCCTTGAACAAAAAATTCTTCATTCTTCTTCATGACTTGCAAACTTCAACTTGGTTGATGAAATTGTTGTAATAATACTACCAATCCTTCCCTTGACTACCCTCTACTAATTTTAGGTTCTTCAAGTTACTCTTGTGAAAGTGTTTTCTTGCTTTGAGGATTTAAAATAATAAAATGACTTGTATGTTTATGCAATCATTCTTATTTTTGAAAATCAAATACCGACAGTTGACAATTAAAATTGGAAATTCAAATAATAAATTATCGACACCGACATGTTGAAATTTGCAGCCAAATGTTTTGGTATAGGGTGTAGGGTGCCTTGGACTATATTTCTACTTTTTAAAGATCAAAAGTGTTGGGGGGAAATGTTAAATGCATAATTTCATTTCTTATGTTTTATTTTTTGAAGATGTTTGTAAAACTGATAGGTAATGCATAATTAGATCCAAGAACATCAAAGGGAGCTAAACCTAATGTGAAATTGTCAAAGGTCATGATTTTTGATGGTATATTTAACCCCCACTTCAGTGAGAGTATGAACTTATGCTTAGACTCAAACTAAACTAAGAATATGTCAAGATGGATTCAGTTATCCAAATATTGAAGAGATACGATGAATTTGGATCTAGGGGAATACATTGATTCAAGATCCCATGGCAAGAAAAAAGAAGGACAAAGGAACACACATGTGAAGTGAAATGCAACATGACAACACAAAAATTCTAAGGTGAAGACACCACACATAACATAACATAATTCAAACACAATGCAAACACAAAATAATACAATGATTATTAAACAAAAACACAAAGCTAGTACTAAAAGGATTTGAGATGGTAAGGCAAGGGGACCTCAATCTTAAATTTGATTGTTATGTTAGAAATTAGAATTCTCTCCTGAGGAGTAGAAGGTTTTGTTATGCCAAGTCACTAATGAGCTACATAGATCCACTGGCTAGTAGGAAATGTTATCCTAGTTGTCCATACAATATGATGGGTTCCATAAGGCTAGCAAGATACATTAAGCTAGGAATCTCATGAAACACATGGCTCCACTTAAAAGAAAATTATGTTATGCTTGGTAGCCATGTTAAAATTTGTTCAATTTTATAAATTAGAAAGCTGCATTATATGAAATCCGTGGAAAAATCATGCTTCAGGGAGGAACTAAAGTTTAATGTCATGGGTGACCATTTAATGTTAGAAGGGAAAAAATTACATCAAGGGGTGTAAAAATTTTAATGTCATGACATATGAACATCTCCTAAGGGGGTGTACATGGTTTAGCATCACAGGGGACGAACAATCAATATGCCATGCCTTAAGGGGCATTATAAATAACACCACCACAAAGAGTGTAATTGTCAAAAGACACTAAAAATATGGAAGGTCACACCTTAGGGGGTATCATACATGACACCACCACTAAGTGGGGATGAATCATGGATTTGTTACATCTTAGGGAGTACCAACCATATTTCAAGCACAAAAGGGACATAATGACATGAAAAATCACATTTTAGGGGGTATCAAGCTTAATACAACCACAAAGGGGACACTATCATAGATTGAGTAGATGATGCTTAAGTGAAAATCCATATGATTGTATGCCCTTCTTCGAGATAGTCTAATTTCTCACTTAATTTTAGAATGATTAACATTAAAATGGACATAATGTCACCTTGATCTAATGATGTAATTTGTTTTCCACATTCACATTGGGTTTAGGACCCTTTTAAGCTAAATTGACCTAACTTTGCTTTAATTTAATGTTGTAAAGTGTATTTATTTTCACCTTCACATTAAGTTTTGGGCCCTTGTAAATTAGAAATGAACTTAATTATGCCTTATTTAGGGTGTTGTAAATTGTTATACCTCACTTTCACACTAATCTAGGGTTTTCACTACTAATTAGGCTTTTCTATGCCCTAATTGGCCTTATTTTGCATCCATAAGCCTTACTAAATGTATTTTGTCAAAGATAATCTCAACATAAACCAACATCCAATCATAATTCATGTCCTTTTAGGATGTGTGGCCCAGATTTAGTGATCTAGGACTCATATGCCACTTTGGGCATATGATTCTCACCTAGGTTTTAGGTCCCCGATTTGAATTTCAAATCATTCTAAGAATTTTTTAAAAATGTGTCTCATAGTTAGGCCTAATGGGACTCATACACCATTTCTGGCATATGAATCCTATGTGGCCCAAAATCAAATTTAATTCAAATTCTTGGTGGGATTTTATCTTCCTAGATCTGATGTCAGCTTGTAGTGTTGTAATTTCAAGAAATTTGGTATACATAAGTATAAATACAATGTTAATTCACTCATTTTCGCCTAAAAATTTCATGGGAGCATTATTAATAGCAATAATATGATTACAAGAGAATTTCTAAGGCATTCAAGGGAAAATTGTTCATCATTTGTTGCAACAATTTAACATCCATCATCATGTCAAGATCATCAAGAATGAAGCATGTGGTTGGGATAGTGTCTTGATGTAGCATCCTAGATCCACTTACAAGAATTATTCCATATCAAAGTTCAAGATCAATATTTACATTCAACATGTCTATTTCATGTTAGATTGCATATTCACAAGACATCACTCAAGGTATGGTGCAAGAGCACCAAGTTGCTTTCAAGCCTCCATGAGGCCATTTGTAAATATTTTCTCTATTTTGTGTATTGGGTATTATAATAAGGTTTATCAAACCATTTTATAGTTTTTTGATTCTTAGGAAGTCATATTTGAATTCGTTTGTCAAATAATGTTTAAAGTTGTTCCATATTGTAAAAATTGTAAAAGTTGCTCAAGAAAGTTGTCAAGCAACTTGTCAAAAGTTTCATTAAGGTGTTTTGTCAACTAACTAGTTAAAAGGTGGTTTAAAATAGTTGGTTTTGTTTGGAAATGTATAATTACACCCTCCAAAACTCGAATTTGGGGGTTGGAGACATTATTTTTGAAGTTGGATGAATGGCAACCTCAAGTTTGGTGTGCATTTTCTGATTTTTACATTGTTTCCAGGATAAATTTATGATTTTTATGGCCTAGTATGGACTCAAAATAATGGAGTATCATATATGGATGGAGAGATATATGTTTCTAGTTTCCAATTATTTTTATCTAATTAAATTTTATTGAGTTTTGTGGAAGATATGACTATTTTGGTGAGACTGCCTATTATAACAATATTTTGCAGAATTTATAGTCTAAAAAGTGTGATGGTATGGATTGTAAAGTCTATATTCTGGATTTGAAACCAATTGAATTTTTTTTCTACGTGATTATAATTTCATTTGCTTCAATTCTTATCAAAATTTATTAAGTTTTGAATAAGTTATGACCATTTTTGTGAGGATGGGTTTGAACATTGCCTAGGGTTTGCAGTTTTGGGAAAGAAAGTATGTAATTATGTTATCTTCAATCTCGCCGAACTGATTGGATTTATGATGATTTTTCTGGAAGTTATAAATGGTATTTCGGTGCATTGAATTGTGGGTTTCCATGAGAGTGTTTTCAATGTGATCTAGAATGCACTTAATCATTGTTTGAGATGAATAATTTTATGAAAGTTTTCAAGTGAATGGCATGTTGAGTTGTGAATCCTCTTGCTCTACATCAAGGTATCATTGTTAATGTTTCATGTTTCATGTTTAAGGTTTCATGTTTCATGTTCTTTTATTATCTTATCATTTGGTTTAATTACCTAAATGAGGTTTGACCAAATAAAACCCCTATTTCCTAACAATCAACAAGTTTTGCTCTCTTTAATGTGTGATTGGAAGTTCATAGATTGAAGAAAAGTGGATTTGAAGCCTTCAAAGGTACCAAAATGACAAAGTTTCAAATGTTGGCAAAGTTGTGATGAAAATTTGTCAGTACTCACAAAAACTCATATGTTGGGAAAAATATCCATCCAATTTGCATGAAATAAATGAGAAAGTGCTTATTTGATCCATCTTCAGAGGCTTGCAAAGTTTCAGTTCAAAATTCTACTCTTGGGACACTTCACGATAAATTATGACACTTCATGATAGTTTGGGCATATGAGTTCAAGTTAAGGTTTTAGGGAACAGTTTATGGGTTTTGTTCCTCTGAGTCTACAACTCTAGATTTCAAAATTTTAACTCTTTAGGACCCACCTAGGACCTATATGCCACAACTGGCATATGAGTCCTAGTGAGCATTGAGAATACAAGATTTCTAGGTTTTGGAGCTTTTTTCTATCACATCTTTCCTCCAAGTGAACTTTTGTTCATTCTCAGTCCTTTATTTTGCATTTAAGTTTCATTTCCTGGGTCATTTAGTTAGGTTTTGTATGGTACTTTACATATCATTCATATTTCTTGTCTTTCCAATCCCTAGCTTGGTAGTGAAACCTCTTATTATCTCTAATCAAACCCTAGAATACCTTATTGCAAGATCTATTTCCCCTTTCTATCTTTGGATTGAGATCTATAAGGTTTCCTTGAGTGTAATAAGTGTGAAAAATGAACCCTACCTTTGTGCTCCATTCCTCAAAGGTGGGGCATAATATTTTTATTGCTCCATTTTGGTGAACCTGGTGTGAACACCTCTTTTCTGGTTTGGAGTGTATCAGCATCCTAGATCTAGCTTGCATTGACTTTGCATTAGGGTTTTGCATTAGTTGATTGGCATCTATGGTTTCTAAATCTTGCATTAGTGAAAGTTCATGTAGGTTTCATTTTTGCATCTTTCATCATTGAATTTCATCTTAAAACTATAGTTGCACTTAGCCTAGACATCATCCTAACCAATAAAAACAACATTTACATATAATTTACTAGAAACAGTGAAAACCCTAAACTAGGACTCATACGCCCCTCTAGGTAATTTAGTCCTAGTACAAGTTATTTTTCCTACTTTATGTGATTTTTGTGTTGTGCATTTTTCAACATTTGAACCCTTGGAAAACCCTGACTGGGACTCATATGCCCCTCTGGGCGAAATAGTCCAAGATCAGCTCTAAAACTACCTTTTACATCATTAAAAACCTTGTTTCTACACTTTTGTTTGTTGTCATTAGTGATATGTTTCACTTGGCTGATTTTATGTTACATGCATTTCACTAAATTCTTAAATCAATTCATTTCATGTATTGCTTAATTCCGAATTTCCATTTACAACATTTCATTTTTCAGATTATTGCATAGACTAATTAGTAAATTGCCTTCTTTCAAATCTGAAAATTGCATTTCAAGTCTCTTTCCATTTTATGTTTTCACAAATGTTAGTATCTATCTTTTTCAAGTTTGCAAAGTAAAATTTAGTCAAAAAACATATTATTCATTCATCCAATATATTCCCTAGTTATGAGAGTCTCATAGTGCAAGAGAGTGAATATGTTGACGCTTGCCTTAAACCCATACCCCTTCCTATCTCTCCTATTTATGGGAATGATGTGATAGAAGAAGATGAAATCATATTAACACATGAATATGTTGACGCTTGCCTTAAGTACATGAACACTTCTTCACACTCTACTATGCCTTCAAATGATTTGAACCTTATTCACACATAGCACTTTCATACTTCACATTACACACTTGCACACAAACCTCAAATGAAGAAAAAATAACCTATATATATCCACAACAAGAAATTGCATTGCTTTATGTCGGCTTCAACATAATAATAGAATGAATGCAAATTGTCAGCCCAAAACAATAAAGATTATCAATGTGCATCAACCAAGGTTAGCAACAACATACTAGAGACCCATAACAATGTCTTCAAACACAAAACACCTTCAAAGATTCTTCCTCAGAGATCTACAACACGCTTCAACACCTGGTCGGCCATGAACAAGAAAAATATGAATACGCAAGAGAAAATATCGGATCGTGAGCACAATGATCAATGTGGGCATGCAACACAGATAGAACATGATCTAGAAACATCCAAAACAACTTTAGGAACATATGCAACATTTCATATTACCAAAAAAACATTATCTTGTTTTGTGAACACCATTTCTAGTAACAAAATAACTATTAGAATACAAAAGCTCATAATTTTCTCAAATCTTCATGCACACCTATGAAAATTTTGGAGTAGGAATTACATATATCTGCAAGAAAACCCTTTAATAGGAAAATTTTCATCATCAACATACTGAACTTTCCAACACACTAATCTTCACTGCTTCATAGACAACTTGCAACATATTTTATTACAATTTTCTTAATATCCTCAATATATACAGTCTTAAAGACATTAATGCTAATAGTGTTGACATCAATGAAAACCACATATCAGCAATACAACCACAACATCCAACAATATCCCCCTTTGGCATTGATGGCAACACATGATGTGAAAAATACCATCAACACAACTAACTCTTCTCCAACAATCTCCCCCTTAGGTATTTCTCTTCTTATACTCTTCTTATCCCCATAGTTTTTCACATTAATCTTCTCCCCCTTTGACATCAATGGAAAAGGTACACAAGCTTTGAACCACATATCTAAATCATCTGACTACTCCCCCTAAGTAGCGGCCACCACAACATCAATCCGGATTAGCATATGACTATGAATGCACAGACTAATGCAAAGACTATGCATCTTAGTTCTGATTAGGAGGGGTAATCACCCCTATATTCTCTCAGAGATACTCGAAAGTATCTTTAGGTAAAGGATTAGTAAATATGTTTGCAATTTGTTCCTTAGTAGGAACATACTCCACTATGACTTCCTTATCACTCACTTTATCTCTCAAAAACTTGTACTTGATAGATATATGCTTGATCTTTAAATGCAACACCGGATTCTTAGAAATAATTATAGCACTTGAATTATCACAGAATATGGTAATAGGTTCACCATACACAACTCTGATATCTTTCAACATTTGCTTCATCCATAATACTTATGTACAATTTTTAGTAACAACAATGTATTTTTCCTCTATAGTAGACAAAGAAACGACATTCTACTTTTTTATTTAACCATGAAATTAGCTTCTTTCCCAAGAAAAATGTACCACCACTAGTACTTTTCCTATAATTCGCATCTCCTTCCAAATCAGCATCAGCAAAGACACTTAAAGTAAGATCATCATCTTTAGGATACCATAGGCCAAAATCAATTGGTCCCTTCAAGTATTTGAAAATCCTCTTCATAGTAGTCACATGAGATTCCTTAGGATCAGCTTGAAATCAAGCAACAGTGCATACAACATTCATGATGTCTGGTCTATTTTGAGTCAAATAGAGCAATCCACCAATCATTGATTTGTATCTAGTCTGATTTGCCTTAGGAGAATCATCATCTTGTGTTAACTTGCATCTATTCACCATGGGTGTATTGACTGGCTTTGAATCTTCCATACCAAACATCTTTAGTAGTTCTCTCACATACTTGGACTAAGATATAAAGATTCCTTTATCTCACTGAGTAATTTATAATCCTAGAAATAATTTCAACTATCCAATCATTGACATTTCAAACTCATTTTTGATCTCATTAGCAAACTTCATGCACAAAACATCATCTCCTCCAAAAAGAATATCATCAAGAAAGACTTCCACAAACAAGTCTTTATCTTCATCAATCTTGAAATGCAAATTACTATCAGCAGCACCTTTGTTAAATCCAATCTTTAGCAAATACTTATCCAATCTAGTATATCAAGCTCTGGGGACTTTTTTGAGTCCATACAATGCTTTGTTCGATTGACAAACCATATCTCCCTAATTAGTCAATCAAAATCCATCAGGTTGCTCAATATACACCTCTTCTTCTAATTCACCATTTAGAAATGTTGACTTGACATCCATCTGATAAACTTTGTAGTTTTTATAAGAATTATAAACAAGAAACAGTCTCACAACTTCAGTTCTGGCAACAGGAGCAAAATATTCTTCGAAGTTACTTCCTTCCATTTGAGAGTATCTTTTACACACAAATCTTGCTTTGTTTTTGATAACTTCACCTTGTTCATTCAACTTCTTTCTAAAGACCCATTTAGTTCCAATTACATTTTTTTCTTTATGTATAGGAACAAGAATCCATGTATTATTCTTTTCAATTTGATGTAGTTCTTCTTTCATTGCTTCAATCCAATGTTCATCTTTGCATGCTTTATTGGCATTACTTGGTTCAACTTTTGAAATTAAATGGTATTCTTCTGTAATTCTTCTCCTAGTCTAGACACCATTATTTTTATCTCCTATAATCTATTTTTTTGAATGATTTAATCTCACATACCTTGGAGTCTTAGAGTGTTCTTGAATTTTAGGCTCTTTTCTCTTTTGTTCTTTAACTAGTCTCTTCTTCTTCTTGATCTTCTTGATTCATCGGAACAATCTGAACTTGATTTGAAGTCTAACTCTTTTTTATACTATCATTCTGATCATCAAAGTCATAACCACACATTTTGGAGAGTCTAGTGATGTCTTCATCAACCTTAACATTTGCACTTTCAACCATTTTCTTCAATCTGTTGTTGTAGCACTGGTAGGCCTTACTCTTAGTAGACTAGCCAAGAAATATTACTTCACCACTTCTAGCATCAAACTTTCCTATATCTTCATTTCCTCTAATATATAATTTACTCCCAAATATTTTGAAATATCTGACAATAGGCTTATGACCAAACCATAGCTCAAAAGGAGTCTTACCAGTATTACCTTTGATTTGTACCTGATTGAGGATCTAAATAGTAGTACTCACAGCTTCTCTCTAATGGATATGAGGGAAATTTCCTTCCAACATCATAGTTCTAGAAGCATCTTGAACTGTTCTATTCTTCCTTTCCAAAACTCCATTTTGTTGAGGGGTCCGCGGTGCAAATAATTGTCTCTTTATCCCATGTTCTTCACAAAAAGAATTAAACTCGTCGGAAGTGAATTCACCACCTCTATCTAATCTTCGACATTTAATCTTTAGACCTATC
Source organism: Sequoiadendron giganteum (assembly GCA_007115665.2). Lineage (NCBI taxonomy): Eukaryota > Viridiplantae > Streptophyta > Pinopsida > Cupressales > Cupressaceae > Sequoiadendron > Sequoiadendron giganteum. Next base: position 357,227,207 of record CM021102.1, read on the forward strand.
TCTATCTCAACCATAGCCTTAAAGATATTGAACTTCTCTAGAGCTTCAGATTTCTGCTTTAAGAAAGTAACCCACATCATCGTAGAGTAATCATCAATAAGCAACATGAAATACTTGTAACCTTGCAGAATTCTGATTTTAGCAGGACCACACAAGTCAGTATGCACAAGCTCCAATAATTCTTTTGAACAATATTGTTTTCTATTAAATGAAATTCTAGTTTGTTTTCCTAGCTGATATTCCTTGCATATGACATTTGTAGGTTTTACCAACTTAGGAAGATCTCTCACAGCCTATGAGGAACATATCTTGATAATATTGTCAAAGTTTACATGACATATTCTTCTATGCCACAACTAGCTTTCATCAACTTGAGAAATCAAACAAATTTTACTAGCAGCATTCAGATGAAAGATGTTACCTTTTGTTTTTGTACCAGAAGCAATCATATTTCTAGATCTTCCTAGTATGCTACACTTTCCATCTTTGAATTGAAGATTATATCCCTTATCAACCATTTGTCCAACACTAAGAATATTGCTTCATACCTTCAACATAAAGACCATCATCAGTATTATGCATACCATCAAAAGAAATACATCGTCTGCCATGGATTATACCACCATTGTTATCACCAAATCTTACAATGCCACCATCATACTTCTCCAGGATTACAAACTTGCTTGTATCACCTGTCACGTGATCTGAAAATCCACTGTCAATTACCCATTCATCTTTTTCTTCAACTCAAGTAGCTAGGGCTTTCTCCACTTTTGTACAACTAGCAGATTCAGTAGACACAAGATTACTTTCCTTGATAGCAATAAACACAAACCCATCTTCACTAGCATTCCCTTTGTCAGATTCATCATCTATCACACCTTCATTAGCAACATAATACTTCTTTTGAAATTTAGGCTTGTAAGGTCTTGGCTTAGGAACTCTTTTAGGACACCTTGATACAAAATGACCTATCTTATTGTAGGAAAAAAAAATTATAGGCAACTTTCCTTTATACTTACCTTCTCCTCTAGCTTCCCTTTTGATAATAAGGACTTCAAGCTCATTTAGTTCTCTTTATTCTTCTTCAATCTGTCTCATTTCTTCCTCATATCTAAATACCTTTCTAGAAGAACATTCACCTAGATTATATATTTGCTTGTCTATCTCGAAAGTAGTCACTTTAAATGCATATTATGTCTTAGGAAGGGCATCATCAAATTCACTCAAATAAAAAGCATTAAGTTTGCCAACCAACATATCTCGAGTTATATTTTTCATAGTTCAGAGCTCCTCAATGGCTATAGCTTTGATTTTATATGCATCAAGAAAGGATCTAGAAGTACTTTAACAACAATCTCTAATGCATCCACCTATCCACTAGCACATCTGATACCACACACAAGTTCATTCACTCTTTGCATGTAAGTAGCAATATTCTCATCATTACCCATCTTCACAGTTCTTATTTTCCTTTCAAACACTGTAGTTTGGCCATCTTCAAATTAGCATCACCTTCATATAAAGTTTCCAACTTTTTCCAGATCTCATAAAAATTTCTTAGATCCATAACATTTGTCATCTCAAAATTAGTCAAAGCACTCAACAATTCTTCCTTAGCCCTATGTTATATTCAACATCCCTAATCTCAATAGTAGTGGTAGGACAACTCTAAGGATTAACATACCTATTACTTGTAATGTTCCAATAGGATTCACTAATGCACTTAAAATGACACTCCATTCTAGCCTTTCATAGAGAATAATTTGTTTCATCAAATCTTAGACTATCCTTCTTGTATGTCGCCATCTTGGATCACCTCAAGCTATTAAACTTCTTCCAAGGAACCTGCTCTAATACCAATTGTTGGCAACACAAGGGAAAGCAATTGAGAGGGGGGGTGAATAACTTGTCATGGAATTTCAAACTTATTAAACTTATTAGCCTTTAATCTCATATCAGATTATTAACAGTGAAAGCATGAATACACAACACATCAAAAACACACATAACACCAAGATTTTTTGCGTGGAAACCCTGTTAAGGGAAAAACCATGGTGGAGGTTAATCTACAAGTTACACCTTGTTAAAAGTAAGAGAAGAATATATGAAGAATCCACATGCATTTAGGCACACTACCCAGAGCTCACTACTCAAAGAATACTCACTATCTTATAGAATTTTTTTAGATTAAATCCATTTGAATAATTTGAACTGAGAAAGTAGCATCTTCTAATTCCTGAGTACAGTTCCAGTTATGCACATGAACACTTCTTCAATTTATTTCACTCTTCTTCACACTTTTCCCTACCTTCAAATGATTTGAACCTTATTCATACATAGAACTCACATACTTTACATTAAATACTTGTACACACACCTCAAATGAAGAAACAATCACTTGTATCTATCAGCAACAAGAAATTACATTTCTTTATGTCAGTTTCAACATAATAATAGAATAAATGCAAATTGTTGGCCCAAAACAATAAATATTATCAATGCACATCAACCAAGGCTAGCCACAACATAGTAGAGACCCATAACAATGTCTACAAACATAAAACAACTTCAAATATTCTTCCTCAAATATTCACAACACGCTTTAACACCTTGTCAGCCATGAACATGAAAAATATGAATATGCAAGAGAAAATCTTGGATCATGAGCACAATGATCAATGCAGATGTATAGCACAGATAGAACATGATCCAAAGACATCCAAAAACACTTTAGGAACATATGCAAGACTTCAAATTACTAGAAACATATTATCTTCTTCTATGAACACCATTTCCAGTAACAAAATAACTGTCAGAACACAAAATCTCATAACTTGGTCAAATCTTCAGGTGCACCTCTGAAACATTTGGAGTAGGAACTACATACATCTATAAGAAAACCCTTTAATACACAATTTATCATCATCAACATACTGAACTTTCCAACACATTGATCTTCACTCCTTCACAGATAACCTACAACATATTTTATTATAATTTTCTCAATATCCTCGATATATACATTCTTAAAGACATTTATGTTAACAGTGTTGACATCAATGACAACCATATATCATCAATAGAACCACAAAATCCAACAATTATAACACAAGAGAATGAGATCATAGACACATTCCTAAACATCACCTTACCTAATTTCCACTCATCCCTTGATTGTGAGAATGTTTTAGTAAAAGAGGATGTAGTTGTAAGGAATCATCACAATCATATTATAAGCAAGGACAATAGGTTGGTGTTACATGGTTGTACCTCTAAGATCTATGACAACCTCTATATATTTCTTCCCCTACCTATCTTACTCTAGAATATATTATGCGACGAAGGAATGAAAGTATGGAAAATCATGACAATCACATTGGTTCTTCTCTTAGTATCTCTCATAGTTGTGAAGAAGATACTTTGATGTTAGAAAATACAATTGATGAAAGTCATGAGACTCTTAAGTGTCTCTCTTCCCCTAGGGAAAACATTATTGAATGAGACAATGAAAAAATGGATAAATATGATAATTTAACCATTGATCATTCGCCTACTTATGTTGAAGATATTTTAGAAGAACCAAACTTTTGATTTCATGAACACCTAGCTTGTAGTTCTCCTAAAAACTCTCCACCTAGGGAGGATATCATGGTGCTAGAAAATGGTAACATTGACAATAGTGATATAGTTTCCTTAGATGAAGATGATGAAGTAACATTAGACTCTCCTTTAATAAGGAATGTTAACATTATTCAAACTCAACTCATTCTTTACCCACCTGCCCACAAGCCTCAAACTCAAAAAAACACGAACTTATCCTTTACCCACTTAAGAATAATGTGTTGCGGAAATCAAGTTATAACATTGTTTCTCATACATATAACAATAGAAAAGAACTGTAACCAAGAAAAACACCTTCAATATCCCTTCCATTGCCTAATACTATCCTACCTAACCCAATCCTCTTGGGTCCTCCTCATGAAAAGGAGTATTGTCTTGTCAAACAATTAAAGAATACTTTTACTAAGATATCCTTATAGGACCTTATTCAAGCCTTCTCTCATTACCATACCATGATTCAAAGTGCTTTATAACAATTTCCTATCCCTTCTAAGGTGCAACCAAATGACATAACATCCATGTTTCAAGGAATAAATGAAATCATTGTTTTCCACCAAAGTGAGCTCCCTCCTTTGGAGGTGGAAAAACAAAATGATTCTTTCATGATAATAGCTAGATACAAAATAATTGACATAAAGTGAACCCTTTTTGATAATTTCCCCACTCCTAATGTGTGTAGTGTAAACCTTTTGGATAGTCTTGGTGTGGATAAATAAAAAATTCAATGTCATTCTTTATCTATTTGTGGATTCGAAAATGTAGGAAAATAACCACTTAGTTTGATCACTTTTCCTATTACAACTCAAAAGGCCACATAAAAAACAACAATCCATGTTATCCCTTATGATCTTTCATACAACCTTCTTTTAAGCATACCACAGATTCATGCAAGGAATGGGTTGTCTTCTACTATTCATCATGTAATGAAGTATGTCTACAACAACAAAGTGTACACACTCAAAGCTATTCCTGAACCAAATAGTTATTTAAACATTGAGAAAAATAAGGAAAATCCTTTGAAAACATTGACACCAACAACACAAGTAGAACATGTTTAACAAAAATACAAAGAAAAAAATATTCAGGAAGTGACGAAGCTATTAGAATATGATTGTGGTTCCTTAGAATTTGAGTAAAGATTCATCGGAGAATACAAGATCATAGACAAAGACTTTGAAAAAGGAAATGAAAAAGAGATAATGTCAACATAAAATTTGGATGACCCTTTCAAAGCATCCATGTCAACCACTTTAGAACGAAAGACAACAAATTACACAATAAAATTTAATCAACTTAATTATGAGCAACCACCGATTCTAAAAGAGATAAAAAATATTTATGGAAAAGGTTATGAAATTTTGAAACAACTTGGTTATAGTGGAAAAGGATTTGGTGCTAGAGAACAAGGTGTTTGCATCCCTGTAGAGCCTCACACACAAGAAAATACTATTGGTCTTGGTTATTGTCCCTTTAAAGACCCAAACAATCCTTCACCTAATATCAACACTATTACAAAACACCCTTCTAAGCCAACTTTAACGTTAGTGCATCTTGAAATAATAGACACTAGTGGTCTTGATTATTATGCTTTGAAAGAAACTAAATAAAAAAATAAATCCTCATTTAACATCAATTTCATCACACAAAATACCAATGAGAGTACAAAATCTTGCAATCTAAAGAGTCTTGTGTAAGTATGATGTCTTGTACTAAGAAAGGGTTGTCTTTGTTGAAAAATAAAGGAACATCTTATAGTATTGATCAAGAGGGTATCTTTCGAAGACTCCTCCAAGATCGCTTGATATCTCTCCTGCCATGAACTCAAAAGAAATTATACTACCAAAATTCATTTTGTGCATATCATAGGATTCATGGTCATTCTACTAATGAATGTAAATATTGAAGTGATAAAATTAAACATCTTAAGTAGTGTGGTGCTCCTCCTTATGAGGGATCACCTAATTCCTCTAATTGATATTAATTCTCACTCTAGCATGTTTCTCAGCTCACTCTTATATTGCACTAAGTGGGGGCAAGGGGTTAGGTAGACTTGTTCTCATGTTGCCCATGTCATTGTATCTTTTGGCTAGTTGACCGCCTTTCCTGAACATATAAGAGAACGCTTGTGATGTGGATGACATGCCTTAAGTTGACTTACATGTGACATTACACTGATACTCATGTTTCGCTGTGTGATTTTCTATATTCTTGGAGTGCATCCTTTTCTTATTGGTGTCATTGGGCTTCATTCCCCCTGAGAGTGTGATATTTCTTTGACTTGTCCTCTCTTTGAGACATTAGTCATAACGTTCCCTATGAAGAGACCTTACATGAACTAAGAAAGATCTGTTTGATCATTTGTTACACTATATTGTAAATTTCTATTATATGGCCACCTTACATAATACACTTTACATGCTTGTCAAGCCATCTTGCTTGTTCATGAGCTTCAAGCATACGAAGATTTGCTTGCCTCATGAAGCTCGAAGTTAATTTTCATGTGGCATATTATCAAAGTTATCAAGAGTTATAACTTTGGTCTAGTTGGATGGGAAGTTGATCCTAGGCATGAATTTCGCATAGCCACTCGCATGTGTTTGTGAGTGCATATCGACTGTGTGTGTATGTGTCTTATCTTTTTGATACTCACCCAATAGACAACCTAAAGTTTTGTTGCCTCAAAGTGAGCATGCATTTTTAGACAAACAACCTAGATCTAATCCACATCAAATTGGAAAAATGGTTGAAACTTGATCCACCCCCTTTTTATTTTGTTTTTCTATTTTTATTTATTTTTGACATTGCATGTTTGTGTATATTGATGTTTCATATCATACACCTTGTGTTTGTCACTTTGTGTTTGCATTAGTTTGATGTAGGATCTTAGATCTTCTGGGCTTCACCACTCCCTTAATATTTTTCATCCTAGACCATTGACATTGGTACACTTGGACCCCTCTTGAATTTCTTCTTTAGTGTGAGTTTGAATCAAGTTCATCCTCTCACTAAAGTGGGGGCTAGATGTAATGACAAAAATTGTACGCCCTTCTTGGAGATGGTACAATTTTTACTTAATTTAGGAATGATTAACATTAAAATGGACCTAATGTCACCTTGATCTAATGTTTTAATGTGTTTTCCACATTCACATTATATTTAAGGCCCTTTAAAGCTAAATTGACCTAACTTTTCCTTAATCTAATGTTGTAAAGTGTATTTATTTACACCTTCACATTAAGTTTTCAGGAATTGTAAACTAAATAAACTTAATTATGCCTTGTTTAGGGTGTTGTAAAGTTTTGTACAAAAATTTCACACTAATCTATGGTTTTCACTACTAATTAGGCTTATCTATGCCCTAATTGGCCCTATTTTTTATCCACAAGCATTATTAAATGTATTTTTCTAGAGATAATCTCAAAATAAACCAGCATCTAATTAGAATTCATGTCTTTTTTGGGTTGTGTGGCCTAGATTTAGTGATTTGTGACTCATATGCCACTTTGGGTCTATGAGTCCAACCTAGGTTTTAGGGCCCTGATCTAGATTTCACATCATTCTAAGTATTTTTCAAAAATGTGTCTCATAGTTAAGCCTAATGGGACTCATATGCCACTTCTAGAATATGAGTCTTGTGAGGCCCAAAATCAAATTTAATTAAAACTATTTGAGGGATTTTATCTTCCTAGATATGATGTCATCTTGTAGTGTTGTAATTTTGGGAAATTCAGCATAAATAAGTATAAATACAAGGTTATTTCACTCATTTTCACCTATTACTTTCAAGAGAGCATTTGTAATAGCAATTTTATGATTCCAAGACTTGACAAGAGTGTAAAGAGAGTTTACAAGAGAATTTCCAAGGCATTCTAGGGTAGATTCTTCATCGTTTTTTGTATCAATTCATGGTCATCAAGCATCCAACATGTGGTCAAACTAGTGTTGTGATGTAGCATCCTAGATCCACTTATGAGAATTATTCCATATCAATGTTCAAGATCAAGATCTACATTCAACATGGGCTTTTCATGTTAGATTATAGATTTAGAAGACATCACTGAAGGTATCATTATTCATGTTTCATGTTTCATGTTTTTATTTTATTATCTCATCATTTGGTTTAATTACCTAAATGGGGTTTGACCAAGGAAAACCCCCATTTCCTAACAATAAAATTTATTTCCTCTCTTTAATGTGTGATTACAGGTTTATAGATTGAAGAAAAGTGCATTTCAAGCCTTCAAAAGTACCAAAATGACAAAAGTGTAATGAAAAGTTGTCAAGACTCACAGAAACTCAGATCTAAGGCATAATATCCATCCAATTTGCATGAAATCAGTGGGAAAGTGCTGATTTGATCCATCATTAGAGGCTTGCAAAGTTTTAGTTCATGATTTTTCTCCTAGGAAATTTTGTGACAAAATGGGACACTTCAAGATAATCTAGGTGTATGATACCGAGTTAGGGTTGTAGAGAATAGTTTTTGGGTTTTGTTCCTCTCAATCTGTAATTCCAAATTATTAGCCCTTTAGCACCCACCTAGAACCCATACACCACAACTAGTGTATGAGTCCTAGTGAGCATTGAGAGTCAATATTTTAGGATTTTGGAGCTTGTTTTGATCACATCTTTCCTCCAGGTGCACCTTTGTTCATACTCAGTCCTTTATTCTACATTTTAGTTTGATTTCCTAGGCCATTTAATTAGGTTATGCATGGTACTTTGCATATCATTCACATTCTTATCTATTGAAGCCTTAGCTTGGTGGTGAATCCTCTTACTGTCTCTAATCAAACCCTAGGATACCTTATTGCAAGATCTTGTTCCCCCTTTCTATCTTTGGATTGAGATCTCTAAAGTTTCCTTGAGTGTAAGAAGTTTGAAATAGGAATCCTAAATTTGTGCTCTATTCCTCAAAGGTGGGGCATACTATTTTTGTTGCTACTCTAGAATGGTATTTGACATCAGCCATAGCATTTGACACAATTAGAAGACACGATGCTCACATATTCAACACAAAAGAAATTAGAGGGTGCAAAACTTACTACTAGAGTCAAAGGAGGGTTGATAATAAAAAGGGTTTTAGACACATCAACCATTGAAGTAGCCACATTGAGTGTAATTGTTGCCCAGTTTGTTAAAGCCATAGTTGAGTCCTTAACCAAGGAAAGGGACAAATTCATAACATAATATAATGACATATTGGTTTAATATAATGTGATTAAACAAAAGATAGAAAAAATGTAGTTGCAAATTTCCTTATGGAAGATAAGGTTCTAGTCAATGCAACAAGGGTCATCATAAGCTACAATTTTCCCTCCCCCTTCACCACAAGAACACATCCCTTCTTCTCCTATTCTTTCACCATCTCCAATCACAACTAAGGTTATACCTCCTAGTTTTGAGGATGTGTCTATTGCATAGTTAGCTCTAGATGCATCTGATGCACCTTCAATTGAGGAGATCACCAAGTAGGATTTAATAGAAAATTATCTTAATACTTTGGAGGATAGATGTCAACAATCTAATGAATTAATTGTTGTGATAAATTTGAATATTGTGGCAGTGGTATTGGAGAATCTAAATAAATGGATTGATAGGATATTGATTAGCATTCATTCAAACTATTCTTTAATGTTTGGTGCAAGAAGAAATTTTGATAGTGACAAAGAGATTTCCATCCCATTGATGGAAAAATGGACCCTAAGAGCATAAATATTGAGAGATATGGCTATTGGGTCAACACATGATGATAATAAGCCTTCCAACATTTTTGCAATCCTTAAGTTTGTGAATGGAATAAAGGAATCCCAAGGGTTGATTGAGCCTCTAGAAATGAAGATTAGGGAGTTGGTGAAGAGGTTTGATGAGTAGAAATTCAGTCTACTTCCATATATATTTTTGATGAAAATGGTGAAGTTAAAACTTTATGAGAATGGAAGGACCAAGAATATAAGGTGATTTCCATTCAATCCAAATTAATTTGTGATGAAGTAAATGTGGAGATGTTAAAAAGAAGTATGGATAAGCTAACCCATACAAGAATCTTCCTTGAAGAGTTTGAGAAGGGGGAAAATTAGGTGGTTTTCAAGTATAGCCCATACATGAAATAGTCATATCAAATATTTGAGTTTGATTGACCTACTAAGGAAGAATTTAAACTTGAGAAGTCCAACTATGTTTACAACTTGGACTTATAGGCTATTGAAATGATGAAATGGTGATTAAGATTTTGGTCTTATGTCTACAATAACAAAGGTTGCAAAAAGACAAGTACAATAGATGGCCTAGAACTAGTAAAAATTAGGCACTAGATATATCAATGTTTAGATATTGTACTCTCTCAAGTTCAAATGTGATGACATGGAATGCAGATGTGGAAGAGCTTTGGTGTTTTTTCTTTCATTATTTTATGCTTTTTCATCTACAAGTTTTTGAGCATCTGGAACAAGTGCATTTCTTGTGGAAATAATCATTTGTACCAATTGAAAAGCCTTTTGGAAGGTGGGAGGATCTTCATAAACAAATATGAAATGGTTTTTGTCATATGTGAACTTCTCCCTCATATTTTGGAAAATATAACTACCTTTGAATGTAAATGTGAATGTCAAATGAAAATATGACATGTACACAACTTGGCCTGAAGCTCTTTTTGCTCTCTTGTTCTTATAAAATGAAATTCAAGGCTAATTGTATGGGATTTTTAGCGGATTGATCTCAGAGAATTTTTCTAACGAGGTCTAGATAATAGAATATGAGTCTGTTGTAGGTTTTGAGAGCCTTTTTAATATTAGAATGGTGAATTGGATAATAGTACTATCATGCTTTGGAATACAAATATAAAAATATTCAAGGCTAATGTTCTCCATTGTATACTTTGCATAAATTATGAATATAAAGGAAACAAATATTTGTTATATTCATCTTCTTCTCTTCCCTTGAATGTTTATTCATTTTTATTATGCTTGTTCAAAGAATGAGTTAAATTTGTAATAACGTGCATAAAGGTTCATGTGAATGTATAGATGGATAACTAAGTATTGCTAGTTAAGTTTCTGGTATTATGTGTGTAAGGCATAATTGATAGGCTTTGTTATGACATGAATCACACTATTAAATTTTTTAAATTATGTGATTTAGAATTCTCCACCCTAGGATAAGGCATTGGTCATGCTTATTATAGTTTTCTAGATCTTTCATAGTGACTACATTAAAAACCAATTTTAATCTTCAATTTATGTGTGAATGTATGTCAAGCTGAATTATAATATTTGATCATGCTTATATAAGATGCTACCATGAAGGTTATCCATATGTTTAAGTTATTTCATTTGTTAAGTAATTAAAGGAGAATTTATCTGTTAAGTTACAATGTATATGATAATTGTCACAAGAGTATCTAAAGATACATTATAGGGATCACCCTCCCAAGTTTTGTAGAGCCTTAAGGGTAAAGAGAAATCCATGGAATACTTCACCTATTTGTTGGACAATCCCTGATAGTTATTGATAATTGAATCTGGAAAATTCATAGATAACTAGTGAGACAAGCTTTGTTCATTAAAAATAACCAATAGATTGGAAACTCCAATGGGGAGAAATCTAGTCCAATTTCTATGGCTCAGATCATGTACATCAATAAATTATGTCATTCTTTATTTTTTGAAGGATGAGTCATACAAATTCTCATCATAAGTTATGCCAATTTTTTGTGAGTCAAGTCCTAGTTCCATTTTATATTTCATGTCAAGGTATGTTCAAAATTCTATATGAAATTGCAAAATATTCTCATAATTACAATATATTCTCATTTCCCCATCTACTAGGTGGCAACTTTGAAGTCTCTTGTGCTAGTGAAAATTTAAGAATTCAAAGAAAGAAAGAGAGAGAGATTTTTGATGATATATTTGAAGCCATGTGTGGAAATAGAAGAAATGTGAAGAAGAATCCTTAGCAGAAGATAGAGTCTGAGCTACCAAGAAGTAAGAAGTCGTCATGGATTAAAAAGAACATTGAAGAAAGTAATTATGATAATAATCTTGATTGTGCATCTACAATTTTGAATAAAAATAATCATGAAGAAATATTTGATTATGGTATGCCCACTAATAATGAAGACAATCTTTATACAAATGAACCCCCTATTACCACTAGTCAACCTAGTCCTAATCCTCTTATATCAAAATAATCTAAATTATGGAAATTATGGGATAAGGGAGTTGAATCCCCAACTAGAAATGAAAATCATAGGGGTACCTCTATTTTTAATGATGATAATTTCAAACCAAGAGGAAGATCTCCTAATAGAACTTCACACCACTCTTCTGAAGGAGAGCCTCTGAATCTTACATATGATACTTCAGAACTTAGTGAATCTAAGGTTACATTGGAGGATGAAGAAGAAATAAATAAGAATATGCATGCTATTCAAGAAAAAGAGTTGAGGCTTAAGGGGTTGGGGTTAAAACAAGCAAAGGAAAGAGAAGAAAAAATAAAGTTTTCTATGATAAAGAGAGATCAACTAAGGAGAAGGGTAGAAAAGATGAAAGAAATGGTGAAAGAAGAACCACCTCCTAAGGATTCCTCTAAACCTATTGTTAGGGAACCTTTGATCAGCCTAAGGTAAGTATTCCTATGTGAACTATTGCTACAAGCACATATAAGGGTTCTATTGCAGCAACTAAAGTTTTAGATCCCTATGTTGTTGCTAATAAATCTCAACCTATAGACAATAGAAATAACCATATGGGTCATTCAAAGAAAGAAACCACAAATGTAAACACAAGCACTTCATCCACTAACACATCTACCACAAGTGCAAAAACTAAATCCATTCCATAAAATTCACCCCTTGATCCTAAAATTTTTACATTGCAATCAGCTAATGAGAAATTAAAAAGGGAGTTGGATAAGATGGAAATTATTGTTGCAAATGCAAAAATAGAGAAGATTGAATTTCTCAAAAAATCCATTCTAGACCGAGGAACTTCAAGTTTTTGTCATTCCCTTCTTGATCCCCACTCACAAAACACTAAATCAAGTGGAAATATCCCTAGTAGTAGTGATGGTGGAGGTCAAGGTGGTAGAGGTGGAGGTGGAAACAAAAGAAAGAATACCCAATATGGAGGTGAAGATGGAATTGGAAGTGGTAGTAGAGGTGGAAATTGAAAGGAAAATAAATAGTCTAGTAATCAAGATGAAAATAGACGTTGAACAATAATCAAAGAGATCAATTCACTAGAGGACCTATACAAGTGGATAGTTATAAGAAACTGTGCTTTGCTAGGATACCTGGTTACTAAAATCAATTCCCTAGTGATGTCAAAAATGTATTGGTTAGATTCTTTATGAATAATGCCATAAGTGGTGAGGATCACATAAGATCATTTATTAATATGATGGATGATTTTGTTGTAGAGGCTAAAGATATTATGATGAATCTCTTTATGTATTCACTCACTAAAGATGTCAGGGAATGTTATAGATCCTTGCTAGCCAAAAGTATTGGGTCATGAGAGGAATTTAGAAGGATATTCAAAGAACAATATGGAGATAACATTGATGCAAGATTCTTGTTGAATGAATTCAATAATATTTCTAAAGGTTCCAATGAAATTGTTGTTAATTTCAACACTAGATTTCAAAAAGCTATGAAAATATTTCCTACTAACTTGAGATTAAATGATAATGTATGTTTGCTCAACTATTACAATGCCTTTTATTCAAAAATGAGTTATCATTTGATAGATAAGAATCCTTAGAACTTGAGATATGCCTTTGACATTTCATTACATATTGAAAGTAATAGAAGAGCATCAAGAAAGTTAAGGTAGGGAAGAGAGATGATGTTAACATCTTGTCGAATCCAAAGAAGGAGGATAAAAAACCTACAAAGAAAGGATCATCCCTTGAAGAAAAAATCGATAAAGTTGCAAGTTCCATGAAATACATAAGTTATAAACTTGCTAGACAAGAAAACTGACTAACACATGACAACTGTAATTTTCAAAGAAATGAAAAACCTCTTAGGCTAAAATATCACCTTTACAATACCAATTGGCATAACGAAAATCCAATTTATAATAATAAAAAGAATAAGCAAATCAATGTTCCCACTAATATATTGCAAAAGAATTCTACTAATTTTGCTGATGAAACACCTCGATGTGTTATTTTCCAATTGCCATAGGACTCCCAACCATTTTTAGTGGCAAAAAAATTTAAAGGAGGACAAAATGAGCATGATGATTATGATTCCCTTCAAGAAAATAGTGAGGAAATGCATGTGCTTATGCACATTTGGGATATTTCTAAGGAAGAGTGTTCTTCATAAGGGGGGTCACATGAAGTTGATGTTGACAATTAGAGGAATAAATCTAATGCTTATCATTAGAAAAAATTTAATGATGAAGATGATAATATTGAGCATGATGTTTGTGCTTTTGAAACAAATGAAATAAATGTAACTCTAGGAAGACCCTCTAATGAGGAATTCTAAAGAATGACAGTAGGATTGGTTGCATAGGCTAGAAACATCCATAATTTAAGGAATAGAATTGTGAAATATGATAATGGAAAACTAGGAAGCATGTTTATCAAGGAGAAAAATGCAGAAGAGTAGGGAGCTACAGTAGATGCTAAGGAAGGAGAAATCGAAGCCAAGGAAAATAAAGGACCTAATATTTGCGATAATAAGGGTAATACAACCAAGAAGAATGATGAGACTGTCTCTCCAGTTGTCAAAGAAGAAACTCAAAAGCCAAATACAAATCAAGAAAAGAAACAAGAAAATGTGGTTGAAAAGAAATATGAATAGCAGAGAGACAAGATTAATGAGCTGAGTGTACTACCTTATGAGCTACCTAAATACAATCGTGTTGATATGTTTTAATTACTTTTTTAAGTTAAGGTGATAGTCCCATTAATGGAGATGATGAGAATTGAAGAACATAAGAAGAAGGTAGTGGCCCTTATCAATGGTGCTACTATAACCTGTGATGATAAAAGGGTGTCTAGTTAGACTAAATTGAGTGGAAATAAAGTGAAGAAGAAGTGGAGGGAGCTATTAATGAAATCTCTTAGATTTATTTGGGTAGTACTATCACAAATTTACCAAGCAATATTGATCCCTTTTATGTGACTTTGATTGCTGATGGTAAGATTCTTAAATATTGTATGATTGATTTAGGAGCTTCATATAACATCATGTAGGCTAAAATCATGAAAGAAATGGGTATAAAGATAAATTGTGCATATGGAAAATTCTATGCCATGGATTCAAGAGAAATCCTAATCATAGGAGTTATCAAGGATGACCCATATAAATTGGCTGCTTTTCTACATAGGGAGTTTGTTATGAGTATAGAAGTGGTGGATATCCCACCCAATTACAAAATGTTATTATCAAGGAAGAGGAGTGCTTCTGTGGGAGGTAGCATGCAATTTGACATGTTTTTTTCCACATTTCTAATTAAGGTAAAAGACATTAAACTTGTGAGGATCCAAGAGACCCACACATGATTGAGTTTGTGGAGCAAGAGGACAAGATTCACTTTTTGGATATCAGTATTGAAAACCTAAGAGTTAAATATTTAAAAGAAGAAGACGATAGACAACCTACACCCCTTGAAAAACAAGTCTTGTGGAAGCAAATGATGATGCAGTATGGAGCATGCATTTTGATGGTTCTTTCTCAAAAGGAGCTAGTGCAGGGGTGATACTCATTTCCCCTAGTAGTAGAACTTTTTAGATTTTATTTTTATTGCTATTTTCATGTACAAATAATAAAGCTAAATATGAAGCTTCGCTACAAGGATTAAGACTAGTTGATAAACATGGAATTAAGAAGTTAAGAGTTTATAGAGATTCAAAGATTGCTATTTCAAGTTAGGTTAAGGTATTCAACAAAGAATAATAGGTTGAGACAATATAATAATTTTGTCTGGTAATTGATATAACAATGTGATGCTTTTGGTATTGACTGGTTGGATAGGAGTAAGAATTAGGTGGAATATTTACTTGCCAATATTGCACTTTGATAAGATGAGATTTCCTTTGCAAGCATTTCAAAAGTTGAAGTGCAAATCAAAACATCAGTTCTTGATAATATACAAAACTAGTAGGTTTTTAATGATGATGAGTATGAAGGTTAAGAAATTAGCTTTAGAGCTTTTTTGTAGGAGGTGGATGACAAAGAAATAGTGTTTGGGAATGAGACAATTCAGTTGAAGACTAACAAAATCCCAAAGGGTTTAGTTACTTTAGAGAGGGTCTTTGATGGTCCTAATAGGAGAAACGCTAAGAAAAAATCTACTCATAAGGATGATTTGGAAGAGGTCAACCTCTTGGTTGTTTTTAAAGAACCAATCAGATCTCACCAAGTACCTATGAGTTTTCTAAACTCAATTCTTGAATACTTAAGAGATATTTGGCCAATGAATGAGAGGAAGCTCAAAATGCTTCCCTCCTACACTTCGGGCTTTGCAAAACTCAGGAGGGTGATCCAACAATGTGTATCCTACAACCTTTCTACCTAATTATATCACAAATTGCATAATAGAGCATATGTATTCCCATTAGCAGCTAAATAGATGAAATCCTTCAAGAAATTGGTAATTCCTTAAAAGAATTAAACACCTAAACGAAAGAATACCATACAACACTAAACTACAACAAAGGTAAATCAATTAAGAGTTTATTTATGAATAATTTTCTCAAATTAAAGACCACAACCTCGGGAAATACATTCAACACCTGCAGATCAGTGTCTTATCTCAGGGAAAGAAGTCAAACAAATCAAATTGAATAGTAAGGTGACTTTAATCCAAAACATCCATGATCTTAGTGAAATTTCATTACAATTTACTCATTAATACTAATAATCCATGACTACTTATAAGATCCACTAAAAATCCATGTGAATAAATGCTTTAATTAAGTTATTTTAATTATTTCATTAAAACATAGCCATAACTAGAACATATTCCATTGCAAAAAACAATGAAAACCAATGAAATGATCTTTGATCAAATTCTCATTAATAATTCACATAGTGTACATAAATGGAGAGACAATGGACTTGAGAGATTTGCATATTTGATTAAGATATGCCTGGAAACCATACAATTAAACAAAATCTACTTGCTTAACTCAGAACCTAAGACCTCAACTAAAAATGTATTATCTATGTGCTTTCAATTTGCATCTTTAGATCTAGAATTCAATGAGAAACCTACACAAATGGCCTTGAATTCCCTTTTGTAGAAATAAGGGAACAAAACAAGCTTCAGGCTAAAACATGTCACATTTTCATTTGACAGATTATACTAGTTATTTCCTTAAGAAATGGTTACAACAAACTAAAATATATTCTCATTAAAACAATAGTTTCTTTTAGTCGATGTAAAGTCTCACACCTTCCAAAAGGAAGTTTTTTGTAGTAAATAAACTTCATACCATTGCAGCATCTTCATCCCATTGAGCAAAATGATAAAAATGTGTAAAGATGGAAAAGGTGACCAAGCATCCAAGTTAGGATCCAAATCATCAGAAACCAGCATTTACCTATGATGTTCTCGATCATAAGACACATATCTTTTATACATTTTAATCTCAAAGGCCAGACATGCACTATACTTGACCAAGTATATGTATTTTGCATTCTTGTACTCATAAATCCAATTCATCAATAAATATTCTCTTCCACTGTTCATACTTTGCATCAGATGGCCAATTGAAATCAATGATTTCATCCATATTCTTTCTATATGGAGAGTACTTTGTCATTACTGAGCTGGATTCCTTATGAAAATCTTCTAGAAAGCTGATGATGATATACAATTTCTCCAGAGTATATTTTAATATAACAATGTCAACCTTTTCACAAATAAGACCTTCTTTAGAAAAAATTGTAGTGTCTACCTAGTTCTTCCACATTTGCAAGGGTTTTACCTCATCATAGGTATGTTGAATATCAGGCAATAATGTAAAGTCTTCCTCATCATACTTAGCCTTCAATTCTATTATTTTATGCTCTAATGGGGTAGCATACCCTTGAAACTTTTATTCCTTGACCTCAATAACAAATTTATAGGTTGGGACCACCCTTGGATATCTATCCTGCTACTACTTAGCCCCAATTTCCATGAATTTAAAATTATCAACCCTAGGAATCCATTTATAAAGGATTGGGGTAGCCAATTCCTTATCCCTCTGAGATAATTTTATTTCATGTAGTGTTAAAGAATAATTTTCATGAACACTATTCAATTTACCTTGAATCTTTTTATTCAAATGCTTCAAAATTTTATGAACAATCTTGGAATTGTTTTCACACATGGTGTTTTGGACTTGTTCAAGAAATTCCTTGTATTCTTCAATTTTTAGCAATAATTCCTCCTTGGTAGGCTCAGTTGATGGGGCTACACTTGATGTGCTTGGCTCTTCAATTGCTAATAGCTCTTGACCCATGTTGTAAGGAACAATTGGCAATGATGGCTCAGACAAAGGAGACTAAGGATGACTCATAGGAGAGGTGGGCTCTATATGAATTGAAGTAGCTAGCCCTTGAGACTTCAATGCCTCCACTTGTTTCAATAATTCTATCTTTGTTTCAAGTTCAACAACCCTTTTCTAACTCATATTGTATTCAATAACAAGTTTTTCATGTTTACTCTTGTTTTCTCTAGTGAGGCTCTTAACGGTTTCCTTTTTGAACTTAGCAACATTATAGCCATGTCATCTGCTTCTAATGTTTGAATATTAAAAATTCTTTTTATACTTAGTTTCCAATTAAATTCAATTGGTTCTACAACTGTGGGATTCCTAGAACCAACATAAAATGACCATATAGCTAAAGAATTTCACTCTTGACTAAAATCCAACCCCTAAAATGCCAATCTAGCTTCTTCTTCAGTTTGGAATAAAGGTCTTTCTCCTCTCCTTATAGTGTCCAGCACAAGTACATTGACTATATCCCATTCAAGAAATAAAAAAAACACTTCTCTTTCACACAAGTGCCCCACCCTCTTCAGTTGTGATACCTTGAAATTGCTTGCTCATTTCATTCCTTCTATTAGCTTGCACAAATTCCTCAGAAATATTAGTGTTGTAAAAATATCTCCTTTGCCACATTCTAAGAATATTCTTCATCATTTTCTCTCCATACAAAATCCCTGAATGTTATTGTTTCAATAAATGAGTCATTTTCCATGAATTCCCTACAATCTTCTTGCCTTAAATCATCAACATTATTCAAGCAACTTAAATTTTCCGTTCCTAGCCTAATGCTACTTACTCCAGAGCTTGATGCAACTTCTCTTGGGGGAGAAGGAATCCCCTACTACATATCTGTAGGTGTTAACAAATTATCATCTTCATTAGTATTAGGGTAATTAACTACCATGCTCACCTCAACCTTTTTCTTCATAACCAGTGGCTATTCTAATGGAAAAGCATCCCTTAGGGGTGAATCAATATCAACTATAATAGGTGGAGTCCAACTAGGAGGCGATGGCAATAATCTCTCAAGAGCAGTTTCCCTTGATCCCTTTAACGTAGTAGGGGTTGGCAAATTTATTTTTCTTCACCCTCTCCTTCTTCCTGGAATAGATTCATATCTTTGGTCCTAGTTGGTATGAGGGTCTTTCTTCAAATACTATTATGGGATCTTGCTCAACTTCTTTTGATTTCCCTTTATTTTCCAATACATATTTTTCCCTCAATACACCCACCATGTTCTCAAAATTATCAAGAACATACATAATTCTATTTAATTTTCTCTGAATGTTGGGAATAGGGTCATATTTTGGGTCTATTCTTTTACCTTGATCTATTATTTTATTGAAGGCTAAATACTTTCCAATCCTTTCCTCTTGTTCATAGAAATCCATAATGTTTCTAGTAACATCCTCAAGATAATAAAAATTATGTCTGAAGACACCACTCATGTGCTTTTCCTTCAAATAAATAATAAATCCCTCAAGATCATGATTTATTGGGCATATTGTTCTCAATTGTTAGGGTGCTTGGAGTTGTCCCAATTTTTTCCATCCTCCTTTTATCATCACAAAATTTGGAAAGGTTCGGGGAAGAATGAACCCTTCTTCTGCAACTCTCGAAAATGTGCCATATGTGATTCTACCAATTGTCTCAAGATGAATGAATCCTATTCTTAATGGAACATCCCTTGGGAGTACATAAGGGTTCATAGAAGTTCCATAAATTCTGAAAAAAAATTGTGTGAGAGTATGCCATTATATCACCCCAGTTGTGATTAAAATTCAACTCCGAGATTCTCTCCATAGGTATCAAGAAATCATGGATCTCCTTAGGGATCCTTGGTGGGTCATGAACCAAAAATATTCTCAACTTTGAGGAAAAATCATTGTTGAAGACCACATAATCAAATTTAGAGTCACCCTTATCCAAGCTTTGAGTCCAACACTCGATAGGCAGATCAATATCACCTTCCTTCTTTATCAATGTCATGTCTTTGCCAAAATTATTTCCTCTCTATATAAGAACATATGCGTTAATAAAGAGTACCACCAAAATCCCACTAATTCCTTTCTTGCTTTGAGTGGGGATAAACCCTTGTACATCCTTTCTAACAAATATGTTGCAGAGTCATAGATTATGTTATATGTTGGGTTTTGTCTAGATGTGCTTCCATATACATGAGGTCTATTGGAATGGTAGATGGTGCATCAATTCCAAGGATTTTTCACAAAGAGAAAATTATCTTCTTGAAATAGTCTACAAAATATCTCATGGGGAAAGGTTCTTAGTCATCTTTTCCAATCTTTATTTGTTTCCTATTCTTCCACATCCCAGAAGTTGCAGTATTAATGGATAACAATGTTGTTCTGAATACAAACTTTCTCTTCTTATACTCCTCCTTGAATACTTTGAGGTCAATAGCGATCATGTCCTTACTCCATTCATGTAGATTGAAAATATCTGCTATCTCTTCTTTGATTATTTTAACCATTTCTTTACCATCATATGCCCTGATTACTCTAGAAACAGGGTCATATTTTTCAATGATGTCCTTTAATAGGTTGATATCCATATAAATATTCGACACCACTAGTTTTCCCAAATCTAAACTCGAAGGGTTGTAGATAGGGACTCCCAAATTTCTATTCCCTAACAAATTTTGGTATAGTTTCCTCCCAAAAATTGGTAAATTGGCATCCTTGATACCGCATCTTTTATCTAAACTAACCCTAATTTGATAACCATAAAACAAAGCTACCCCCTTAGCTCTTTTTCTTGTGGAGGGTTTCACTTGACCAATTATATCTTGGGAGAGAGATCTTATTCCAGTTCCTGAACTAGAAGCTTGAGTTTTGGGTGCCATAGGTGAAAGGTAGAATCAAACTAGTCTAGGGTTTTGAGAGAAAAGTATTCAAAACCTAGCTCCTCTATTTAAAACCTAGGGCACAACTTAAAGTGTAAAATTTCAGAGGGTTTGACAAGGTTTTCAGCCTTTTGAAGTAAATTCAAACCCTAATAAAGGAATTGAAAAGAACATAGACAAATTTGACAATTAATGTTTTCCCTAACTCAATATATTTCAATCACAACATATAGAAAAGTGTTCATTTAACTTATGACTTTATGCTGATAGGAAAACCTAATTTTGATCACAATGAAATCTGAAATACTTTCTCTTGATCTCTAGAATTTTTGAGTTTTTGGCAATCTTCAATTGTACAAAAAATTCAACTTTAGATGCATTTAAGTTGAAATTGGGTAGCTCTTGCTATCATTTCTATAATTACTACTTGGTCACATGAAAATCAATGACTCTCATATTTGCAAATTTTATTTTGAATAATATATGTTGATCTAGTCCTAAGATGGCACATCGGATGACTCAAATTGAGTCAAAAAAGTTCCAAATTACATCACTATCATTCATCAAATCATCGAACAATGAGACATTATCAACTAGGTGCCAACACATTCAATCAACAGACTGCACTCTTCTTCCTTCCTAATGGCAAAATAAATCCATGTGTCATTCACTTACTGACCCCATTGCCCATTATTGTATTCCTCTTGTGCTGGTGAGGAACGACCAATATTTAATCTAAACCCTACATCCCAATCATTGATCTAAGAGCCTATATGGATGAATATAGTAGTGGATATTGGGCCCCACATATACAATATGATATGTGTCAATAGCCCGCTGACCACGTAGCCCATTATTTTATTCTTGTGGGGCTAACAAGGAATGACCAAGATTTAACCATTTTATCTGATGGCCAGAAAAACTACACATGAAACAAATTTAGTTTTAAAAATGGGGCCATGACTAGGTCAATGAGATTATGACCCTTAGGAATTAAATACTTAAGACTTAAGTCTTTTGCCATAAAATATTTTTCCCAACCTTGGGAAAATTTAAATCAATAGAAAGAATGAGGTGACTGACAAGCTTAGGCTAAGGGGGCAGTAAAGACAATGGCTTAGATGACCTAAGTTTTAACCCAGATGATTGATAACCGAGTGCAATAGGTCAATGAAGAATTAAAATGCCAAGGGTTTAATGTTTAAGAAATTTGAGACAAAGGCTTTAGAGATAAAACCCTAAACCCTACCTTGGGGCATGAAAGTAATAGACCATCACAAGCTAAAAATAAGCTTAAATTTTCAAAACAATTAGGAGCTCTACCATAACCTTGACACAAAAAATAATTCAAAGAAAGTCTACATTGGAAAGAAGATGAAACCTCAAGTCAAATAAATGTTGATTGCTTATTTAAGGATATATAGAAATGTGTTTGTTTTGTCCTATGATGATCTAAAGGCCTATAGGGAAGAACTATTTCAACATGAGACTCCCTTGAAATATGAGGTTAAGCCTTTTAGGAAAAAATAAAGGCCAATTAATCCCACATTGGAACCTAAGATGTAAGAAGGATTTATCAAGCTAAGAGATGCAAGAATTATTAAACCAATTATGCATTCTACATTGGTGTCAAACTTTGTTCTAGTCAAAAAAAAGAATGGTGATATAAGGCATTGTATGGATTTCAAAAATCTGAATATATCATCATTGAAAGAACTATCCATTACCCAACATGGAAGCTATGTTACAGAAGGTGACTGGCTATAAATTTTTGTCTATGATGGATGGTTTTTCTCTATATAATCAAGTGGTGGTTAAGGTGTCTAAGCAGTATAAGACTATATTTACTACTCTTTGGGGCACTTATGTTTATGTTAGGATGCCTTTTGATCTAACAAATGCAAGTCCTATGTTTCAAAGGGCTATATATGTGGCCTTTTTTTATTTTATTGATATCTTCTTAGCAGTTTATCAAGATGAATTGAAACCATACAACAAGAAAGAAGACGACCATTGTATGCACCTAGCGAAGGTATTTAAATAGGAAATTGAATATGGCATATCTTTGAATCCCAAAAAAATGTGTGTTTGGGGTGAAAGAAGGAAACATGGTTGGCCATATTATGTAAAAATAAGGAATAAGAATTGATCCAAAAAGAGTGGCTAAAATAGATAAAATCCCATAGCCAAATAATGTCAAAGGAATCTAGTCATTCTTTGGACAAATCAATTTCTTAAGGAGATTTGTGAAAAACTTTGTAGAGATTACTCATCTAATCTCCAAGATGTTAAAGAGAGGAGAAAAGGTAACTTGGAGTGAAGAGCATAGTATGGCATTCAAAAGTATCAAATAAGCCATAAAGGATGCTCTACCATTGAATTATCTACATTTCTCCAAGCCTATGCAATTTTTTCCTTTGCATCATTTCATACAATTATTGTTGTACTGTTGCAAAAAAAGTGAGGAAGGCATTGAGCAACCCATTACATTTTTTAGCAAATCCTTGTAGGCCACAAAACTCAAGTATGACATGATAGAGAAGCAAGCCTATGCACTCATCAAAAAAGTGAATAATTTTAGAACTTATTTAGTGTGAGCAACAATCATTTCTTATATCTTGACTACTACAGTGAAATATATTCATTTAATAAGAAGCTATAAGCAAAAGGTGTAGGTGGATCAATAGGATCTAAGAGTTCAATATTGATGTTCAAATCAAGATGTTAGTGAGAGGATAGGATTTAGCTAAGTTGATGGTTGAAACCAACTTAGAATCTAGCAAAATCAATCAGACATGATGTATAGTGTTAGAGTAATAAGTTATTTCACTTAATTAATTATATCATATTGGTTAATTAATTAAGTCACTTATTCCTTTAGTTACTCAAGCTAAACTTAGGCACATTAATAATTCATTAAATATTAAGTGTGCACACTAGGGTTTCCCTTTTAGGTCTATTTTAGGGTTTCTTGATCTCCTTCATAAGGATTGATATCTTTGTAATAATTAATTTTGAATATATCAATTTGCACATCTTCATGCAAAGCCCTTGCTTTTTTCGATTTTCTCTTTTGTGGAAGGTATTCTGGCTTGCATGTCTGATCTTGGTTTCTAATATCAGCAACAAATGCTTGAGAGTCACTGATTGACTCAAGGAATCATGAAAAAGCAACAGTAGACCTAATCCCATGGAACACTCAAAAACTCCAAACAGGAACAACTCTGGAATCTATGAAGCAACAGTCGATTATTGAATGATGCATTATTGAAAATGAAGTGCAAAAATTAAAGTTTCACCCTTCCAACTACCAAAACATCCAAGTAATCTCCAAACAACCCATCAGACCAAATCTGCACTAAGTGATCAACCTGGGATAGATACAAAAAAAAGTATATGGATAGCAATGTAGAGCTCCTCAATACCTTTCTAACGCCACAAAGATAATGAAAATTGGAGATCATGGCAAAAATTTATGAGCTCGAAAGCGATAAATGAACATCTAACTTCAAATAGAAATAAATTCAACTAAATAGAAAAATAGTGAAAAATAAACTATATCATAGGATATTTCTCGGAAGCAGCTTTCCGATGATATCTTGTTTTCCTGATTTCGATACCATATGCCCAAGTTATTCTAGAAAGAAAAAAACTTGCTCATTTAGGGAAAACTAGGGTTAGGAGGGGAGAAATAGGGTCATACGGCCTTTTGACGTCATCAGTTCACAAGCTTAAATTTGACAGCCATCTGGTCGTCGCTACAAAAAATTGGCCTCCCTACAAAAAAAAATGGGCCCCTAGTCACCCATGTGACCAAAGGCATAGTGCATGGGGTTGGGGCAAAGCCCCTGGTCCTCCATAGGACCTTAGCAGGTGTTGGGAGTCTGGCCAGGGGTTGGGCACATAGCGCCCAATTCCCCATATGACCAATGTTGAGTGCAGAAGGGGCTCGTGGGGGCTAGAACGAACCGATGAAGGGATGGCAGTGGAGGCCGGCGGCAGTGGTAGGGTGGAGGCCGCCTAGTTGTGTGATGGTAGCACCCACCTTCTAAACTAGAGGCACCGACAAGAATCTCAAAAAACACCTTTTTTATTTTTTTTTTAAATTTTCGTGCATCAAGAAGCTTTCTGGGGAGGCGTACGACCTCCTTGGCAAAATATTTTTGCCTTCCAAATCAACTGCTTTGAAATCAACCAAATGACAAGTGTTCTTAGGGTTTTTGGCTACTGCGAATGCAATGGTGACCTCCGTTTGTGCTCAAAATGCTCCAAAAAAATGGCTACCTCCTGGCTTTGCAAAAAATATTCTTGTGGAAATCCTTGCACTTGAAACTCACTAAAAGGCCATATCTTCAAAAGATGAACAAGCAGCTGCAGGTCTAGAGCTCTGATACCATGTAGGTTTTGGCAGTTGGAAGGGTGAAAATTAATTTTTTACACTTTGTTTTCAGTAATACATCATTCAATAACCGACTGCTACTTCATAGATTCCAGGGTTGTTCCGGTTTGAAGTTTTCAAGTGTTTCATGGCATCGGGTCTGCTATTTATTTTTCATGATTCCTTGAGTCAATCAGTGACTCTCATCTTGTTTCAGTGCTAAACAAAATTATCCTAACTTGCCTACCAGATTTTGGTTCTAGTGTTACTCCATAGTGTTCTTCCAGTGCTTCTTTGTAGCTTGTCATCTCATTGTAGGGGATTTTGTCCCACCGGGTTTTTCTTCTCCACCTCTTTCTTGTATTTGTAAATGGGTACCTGATCAGGCCTAGTTGCTGAGACCCATCTTTGCTTTCATGCATATTTTTTCTAGTGTTTTAGCTTCTTCCTAAGTTCATCTTAAGGGGGGGTGTTAGACTAATAAGTTATTTCACTTAATTAATTATATCATATTGGTTAATTAATTAAGTCACTTATTCCTTTAGTTACTTAATCTAAACTTAGTCACATTAATAATTGATTAATTATTAAGTGTGCACACTAGGGTTACCCTTTTAGGTTTATTTTATGGTTTCTTTATCTCCTTCATAAGGATTGATCTCTTTGTAATAATTGATTCTCAATAATGCATTTTTACTTTGAGGTTTACATAACATCTTCTTTGGTTCTGAAAGTATTTTGTATGTGATAGGTATTTGCATGTAGGTGATTCTTGGGGACTGTGAAGTTCGATTTATCAACTTCTACATGTAGATGTTTCACCTATATGTTACATGTAGACATGTGGTTGATATAGGCATATTGTCCAATATCTATAAACTATGCAATGCCCTGCAAGTATGGTAGAAAATGAAAGAACCCTTAAATTGCAAGCTACTAAATATGTGATAATTGATGATGATATTTGGTGGAGAAGTCTAGAGAGTGTACTACTTAAGTGTGTTTATGGTAAGAAAGAATTGGAACTCTTGGCTGACATGCATGGTGAAGTCTATGGAGGCCATTACATGGGAAAGAAAACTGCTCACAAGATTTTGAGAGTAGGATTTTGGTGGCGTTCAATGTTCAAAGATGCCCACAAGTTTGTACAAAATTGTGATACTTGCCAAATATTTTTAGGACAGCTGAAGTTTTTAGGAAATTCTCCACTTAAACCAATTTTAGTCCAAGCCCCTTTTCAACAATGGGGTATTGATTTTATTGGTAAAATATCTAAGAAATCTAGTGGGGAACACTCTTGGATTCTTGTTGTTACTAATTATTTTACAAAGTGGGTAGATCAAATCCCCAATAGGAAAGAAGCTAGCAAAGTTATCATTGATTTTTTGATGAGTAAAATTTTGATTAGGTTTGGAGTCTTAGAAAATATTATTTTTGACAATTTCATGTGTTTTAGATTAGATAAGTTTGGAGATATTTTTGATAAGAATGGAATACAAACATCTTATTCTTCTCCTTATCATCCACAAGGAAATGGTTAGACAAAATCAAGTAATAATAGTTCAATGAATATCATTAAAAGGGTGATTGAGAAAAAAAATTATGGGATTAAAAACTAAAGCTTGCACTTTGGGGAGATAGGGTTACTATTATGAAAGCTACTGGACATTCTCCATTTGGTCTAGTATATGTTTTGGATGCAACGATTCCTCAAAAAAAATCACTAAAAGAGTCTAATTTTTTTTAGGAATATGATGAAGATATTTTTTATGAAATGCAACACATGGTTGATGCTCTTATAGAGTTTGATGAAACAAGGAGAGAAGATCAAAATAAAAAAGCTAAAGTGTAGTTGCAAGTCAAAAAAAATTATGAAAAAAGGGCTTCTTTGAGAAATTTTGAAGTAGGAAACATGGTGATGATGTGGAATGCTAGAGCTCAAGATAAGGGAAAGCATGAAAAATTTGATGCATTATGGTTGGGTCCTTATGTGGTATCAAACAAACATGGTGAATATAACGCCCCGCCAGGCAACCCTAGAGGTAGTTGCATTTAACTACTTAAATTTTTTTTATTTTTTATTTTTTAAGTATAATTAATAAACAAGTTCGCTAACTAATGCCAACAACCTCTAAGGTTATGAGATAGAAGTTATATAGAACCTCAACAAAAAACATGAATTAAACCATGTCATTTAATTTCTAAATAAATCAAACACATGCATTCCAAAAGATAATTACATCACAAGATGAAGATAACTTTCAATTAAATTTATCCAAATTAATTAATAAGATTACAACTCTCATTCCTCGAATGAGGAAAATCCAATAACATGATTACAATTACAGCTTCCACCTCGATAACAACTGAGGGGTAAAATGATACAAGATCAACTAAAATGCAATAAGGCAAGAATTGACACTAAATCCAATGAGCTCTCCAACTAGAAGTCTCGTCCACACGAAAATGAAGAAAGAACCCAATGGATTTAGGTGCATGCCACCCAACAAAGTTGAACCCAAAGGCCCACCCCTCGTGCTAGGAGATAATAACAAGGAATCCTAGCCAAGACCATCTATCTCTAGACACAGGCTAACACATAACTAAACCAAACTGAAACAACCAATCACATGGCACACAATTACATCCCAAGGTACAACTCAAATGTAGCATAAGTACAACATAAGAACAACTCTACAAGGTCACATTGCTTCTAGAACTAGAAGTAGAACAAGTATGTTATGAGAACCATATACACAGAATCAAACACCAACAAGGGTCACATCAGGTATGTTACAGAAACCATACCCACAATAAACAAGTACCAACTATGGTCACACAAAGTGCCATTACATAGCACATCACGAGTTACCCAACGGATCATTAGGATGGTGGCCCAAACCAATCATCGAACCTCATACTACTAAAACAAAATCACAAGCCAACTGTTGTCCTAGATATAGTGTCATCGCACAACTCGTCATGAGTTACCCAACGGATCGTCAGGATGGTTGCCCAAACCAATCCTCAGCCCTCACACTTACTAATGTGGAATCAAATACCTTTTGTATAGATAAGATAGATGACCTTTCCATCCCATGGCCTTCTCACTCATCCCAAGTCTAAATAAGCCCTTATGCTTATGAGTGAGGCCAACTTAACTTGATTAGTGAAAAGTTAGTCCTAAACTTCTAAGTGTTGCATTTAATTATCACTTGATTAAACCACTTCCGAAGGTTACCCAATCATACCTCTTCCGAGCTCTGGCCCCTACGAAACCCACTCTTCTACTTGAAAACACACATACACCAACAAAACATCAATGGTACCAAGGTGCAACAAACAAGAAAAATCATCCACTCCTTTCTCAGGAGGCGACAAAGACAAAACCACTCCAAACACTAGAGGTAACAACAATAAAAAAACCTCTCCTGACCACTCCTGACAAGGAGGCACACATTACAAAATCGACTCCTTTCTCAAGAGGCAACAAAAACTGAAACGCACTCCAACACTAGAGGCAACATACCACATACCAAGGTCACTCCATACAAGGAGACACGGATCCCATAATCCTCTCCTAAACCAAGGAGCTAAAAAACATCCCCATTCATGAAAACTAGGTTATAACATAGACACAACCTCATGCACTATCCAAGAGAAATTACAATAGGTTGACAAACAAAAAATGACAACCCATAGAACTCAAAATCCAATCTGGAAGACTTACGAATAAAACACACCTTTGAATCCATTTCTCAAACAAGAGCATGAAGAGAATATTCACTGAGGGCACATGAAATAAACTACCTTTGGATATTCTAAATCCATTCCTCATTAACGTTCAGTAATCTATCACATCGATAAAACTGAATTAAGAAATCATCTTTTCAGATAAGTGAAAAATTAACACTAATATTTAATTCCCTAATTTCTCTTAATAAAATAAACATTTTCAACTATAACACAAAACATCTTGCTTTAAATAAATAACCGATTGCCCTTGCAAATTAAATCATTATAAAGTAAATCAGTTAATTTCATTATTAGCACATTAATCTCAATTCCAACATTTGTCCTTTTCAAATCTATTGTTTAAAATAAAAACAATAATTGACTATTACCTGAATATTTTAAATTTCTAATTATGTTTAAAACAGATTAATAAAGGGACTTTTGCTCATCAATTTAAATTTCACAATTAAACTTAAATTATGCATTCCCCAAATCAAATATTTAATCATGTTAATAGAAAATCAATAATTTCCTAAGCATATAAATTTAATTTTAAATCAACCACTCTAATATACAAAATTATTTAAAATTAATGTATATAAATATAATATTTTAATATTATAGATTATAATATTAAATATCATTAAATAATATTTTAACATTATAATAATAATATATAAAATATTAATATTTTTATATATACTAATTCATTATATTTACTATTATTTTAATAACTTTCCCTCAGGCCGCGTGCCATACCGAAGTCAAGGGGTAGTTGCCTCAGGCTGCACATTGGGATTAGGGTTAGCTGGGTGGGAGTTTCCTCTGGCCATGATTTACACAGGCCGTGGTTTATACCGGATGTAGTTTTGATTTGTAGGGGCGGCGATCAAAGGTGGGGCGACGATGTTTTTTGAGGGCACCACCGATGGTAGCGGCAACTGTATACATAGTCGGCCACCACCTTTGGTGGCGCTATGCACAGCACAGCTAGCCACCGACGGTGGTGGCGGCGACTGTGTAAATAGCCATCGCGCCCACTGTGGGTAGTTGCTGTGGGGGTTGTGTAGGGCGCGGCTCCCCCCACACACCTCCCATGGGGTGCAGTGGGGGTTGAGCCCCCGATCCCCCAATAATTTATTTTTTTTATTATTGTTTTTATTCATTAAAAGCCTGTGGATTTTTTTAGGAATCCGCGCAGTTCCGAAGGGGTTTATTTTTAAAAAGAGAAAACCCACAGTACAAGATTTAAAAGGAGGAATTTTAACAAAAATACAAATATATATAAAGGTATATATATATATTTTCAAAATACATTTGCAAATTTATTTGAAGAAAAAATTGAAAGGAAACAATTTTCCAACCAAGAACACATCTCATTTTCTTCAATTTTCCAACATGATAATCATCAACAAAACATAAACGATTTAAAGGCATTCAAAACAACCAATTTCTAAAACAATAACTTGATTCCCTGAGTTTGTGAGGAGATCCAAGTGGTGCTCAGCTTCCTACTTCAGCTCCACCAAATTTCACAACTCCAAGCCAAAACCCACAAAAATGAAAACCATTCTTCCTCTCCTCCATTTCCAATTTTTCCAAAAACTTCCTCCTCCAAAATTTAAGAAAAATTCCATAATAACCAAAAAATAATAAAATGTCTCTACAACAACCATAATAAATTTCTGAAAATAGAAAATAGAAATATCTCATTTTTCAACTCTTTGAATTCAAACTTTTCTAAAATTGAAATTTAAATCATTTTTCAATTTATTTTTTTAATTCCAAATTTCACAAATTGACTTTCATGCATTTTCTTATTTTCAAATTCAACAAATAACACAATAACTTCAACATAAATAAATTAAATCCTTCCAACATCAAAAATTTAATTAATTAATAAATAGATTTAATCAACGATTAAATTATTTATTAATTAAATTAAATTAATTATAAATAGATTATATTTCAACATAATCTCAGAGCGAATTAATTCATAACTTAAATACCTTAAGCCTTTTAAATACCCCTTTCTAACTTGCAATTAAATAATGAAGAGTGGGCACAATATTCAAAGCACACAACTGACAAACACTTGATGACATACTAGGACTAGGGTGACGACTTGGCACGGAAGCCTAGCTACTATTTCCCAATAGATTACCGTTGGGTATTGAACACGCTCCAACCTGTGAAACCGGGTGGAGTCGATGTCCTATACCTATCAACCTGAAATTCAAGTAAACAACAACATATAATATGAACAACATAAAATAGACACCATGAAGAGGAAATCATGGGATCACAGGGCACTTGCAAGCGAGTGATACGATACCGTCCCCTTCACCAATACAATACTGACAATTCTAACATGTTGATATAAATCAAAGCATAATCATCTTTAATTCAAATAACCGATATGCTAATCCAAAGCATGGAATAAAGATGATAATTGAATAACCAAAAACACATCACAATAACATACCCACACAAAGACACACTATCCAACTAGAAGGAAAAACGGAGGGGTATTACAGTGAAGATTCCTACTATCTATAAAGTTTAATTGGAGAATTTTGGTGAACTGCTGGCACATGGAGAGTTCTTGAAAGCATTCTTCTCTTGAGGTATGTATCGTTTCCATGTATACTATAATGTTATATATATTTGTATATAGGTTTTATTTGATTTCTTTTGCTTTGGTTGTGCCTAGTTTTCTTTCTATGGTTTGGTCTGATCAACCTTGAGATTGTGAGGTCTCACTCTATTCTAGAAGAATAGACATCCCCAACTGGAGCCACT
This sequence comes from Sequoiadendron giganteum, assembly GCA_007115665.2. NCBI lineage: Eukaryota > Viridiplantae > Streptophyta > Pinopsida > Cupressales > Cupressaceae > Sequoiadendron > Sequoiadendron giganteum. The sequence continues at coordinate 357,259,108 of CM021102.1, forward strand.
AGAGCCAATAGGTCTCACTCTATTTTTTTGTTCCACTAGAATTTGATGCATATTTTTCTATCTTTTCTAGTCTAGGATGTGTCACGAGGCTTAGGTTTTTCATTTTATCCTCTATTATAGATTTTTTTTTTGTGTCCTAAAACCCTTTGAAAATTCCTATATGTTAAAACCCTTGTATGTGTTCTAATTTGTAGTTGGCTAGTGCTAGCCAGTTCTTGGTTCCTTAAGTTATAACCAAGGCCATCAAATTCATGTATCTACTAAACCCTTACTTATCTCACCAGTCGCTACCCATTGTATTTTTATTTTTTTCAAATGTTATGTGGTTCTGAAACTATTTTCAATATTTGCTAATTTATCCTAAGTTTGAATCCATAATATGCCTAAAGTCCTTTTACCTTACAAACCTAGGTGAAGCACCCCTTTTTACTCATTGTTTAATGCAGATGCTTACTAAAACCCTTAAGAAGTGGTCATCGGGTCACACCAAACATTTCCTATTGGTTCCCCACTAGTTAGAAAGAATAAAATAATTTGATAAAAGAACTAGGGGCCAGCTGATGAGTGACGCATATCGACCCTTGTGGTGGGTCCTACCAACACTTCAAAGCATCAGTGATGAAACCTTATGAAATGGATGACTCAATTGTAGTCTTATGATTTGATGTTGACCATTCCTTTCCAACCTGTGGGGGACCTCCTATCATATCTCAACTCTTAGAGGGATAGCTGAAAAGTGCCACATGACATTATCACCACCATCCACAAGAATTTAGAAGGCACCAAATATTTGATGAAATATTTAATGGCAACTATGGTAATGTCCAAAGGAATGCTACTAAAGAGATATATGTGCATGTGGAAAATTTCTTAGCAAGATGTTTTAATCTTGATTGTTCATCACAAAGGAAGATTAACACCCCAAGCAGTAGGTTGGAGGTTAAAGGAAGCACATGCTAATGGTCAATGGGTTTATCTGTGTCATTTCCCACTAGCTCTGGACCATATATCTAAACCCAACAAATTACAGAGGGCTAATAGGTGATTGCCACATGGATTGTCTCATAGCTTGTAAAGCATAGTGGATCCATGAATCCAATGAAAAGGGTGTACGCATGGTGAAAATTTGGATTAGTGAGTGTCGAGTCAGTGAAAAAAAAATTCAAACTTCGTTAACTTCATCTTGACCACAAATCTATCCAAATCACGATCATATCACTGGTAGGAATTCAAATTTTCTAAAAGGACATCATTGACCTATTCTGGTTCATGCAAGCGATAACTAATGGTGGAGTTGATGTATTTTCCACCAAATTAAGGGATTTTTTTTTCATAAAAGCTTGCTTTAAAGCCTATTGTTGACTAGAAAAAGATTTCTAAGGCATTCAAAAAAAAATTTCATATTTCGAGTTCTTGGCATCTTCAAATTAGGGTTTTCTACACTTCACACCAGTAAGTTCAAACTACACCTCTCGGGCTAAATTTTCTCCTGGGTTTCATTCAATTATAATTTTTGTTATTTAAATTTCAATTAGGGCTTGTTTTAAGGTTTTGAAGTTCATTGAGTTTGTTGCAAATTTTAATAATCTGGTTATTTTTGCATCAAGTCTTCACCTTAAAATTGGAATCCCTAGTCTTAACCCATGACGACCTAGGTAAAATTATTTATTAGATATGACATTGAAGGCTGAAGAGTTTATTTCTAAACTAAAATTAAGGCCCTTGGTCCAAGACTTTTTTAACCAACTACCACCTTCAACAACTGAGATGTGGTTAGGGAAACCCATGTTTGATGGCCCTAGAGTTAAAGATGGTATTGTCGACAAACTATGTACCATTATTGATGTTACACTCCCATATACTAGGTGCATATGGCTAATTTTTTTTCCCCAAACATGTATATGGAGGATATCTCCTTAAGGTTGTTGCTAATTATGAACCTCTTGTTTGGGTAGTCAGAACCCATTCTGGGAAAGATATGGTTTGGGTTAGAAAAAAGGAAATTTCATAGGTTTTAAAATTGAATAGATGGAGTAGTGGCATGGTAGAGATTGATGACAAGAAATTAAGGGAAGAGTATGAGTGGTGCATGAGCACCTAGGAAACACTAGGAAGCACTAGGCAATTTGAGGACCTAGGATGATATTTTGAGTTTTTGTTAATTTCAAGGTCATGTTGACCATTTGTATAGAGTTAGAAGTTTAATAATGTGTCTTGATCAGGAGTGATTAGGAGTGCAAATGTTATTGAGTTTAGGAATTCACTTGTATTGTTCTCTTGTATTAGTTTTCTAGGAAAATTGGTAAAAGTGACAAAATGGGACATTTTGCACCTTTGCCACTTTGTAACCAACATGTCCAGTCAAGGGGAAAGCTAACTACCTTGGGAAACCTTTATAAGGTGTGTCTCGACCTGTAGATTGGTTGGAAGGCATTCGAAGTTTTTTTGTAATTTGAAATTTCATGAATGACAAATGAGGATAGTGTGAAAATTGATTAAGTTTATGTGTTTTTGTTCTTGGTAGTGTGTTAATGGCATAACCAAGCATTGATATATGTGTGGAATGTAATGTAGGGATCTTCTAAACACTGTTTGGTTCTGTATTAGTTGTTTTCATCATTTTGAAGCTTGTGATTGTAGTTGGTTAGGTATTTTCCCATTGCTGATTTGATTGGCAACCTATCAAAGATGGGGTTTTAGTTCCTTTTCCCACTATACCTAGTGTACATTGTTTTTGGGATTGGAGCTAGACTCCATGTGTGTAAATATGGTAGACTTAGGGGTAGGCAGGAGGCATGGACACACTGTGAAAGACTTTTCCTAGGCGAGCTTACTTGTGCCCGACAAGGAAAGTTATGAAGTGTAAAACATTTAGCTTGCAGGGTGACCTCTCCTTGCTAAACCATGTGGTAGGAAGGTGTATGGAAGCCTTATAGAGGCTTGGTATGAAGGAGGAGACCTCACAAATCCATTTGGATAGAGAACAAAATAATAGTTCATCGGGTGGTCAGTAAATGACTCTATAAGCCCTAAATTTGCTAATGTGAAGGATGGGCCTGTGTACGGTCAAGCAAGGGTTGAGACCTTGAGAATCTTGAAGTGTTAGGTATCAGGACCAAGAATCCATAGAAAAGATTTGGGGTTCTTTGGGAGAGTTTGGTGAACTATCCACTTTTCTTAGGTTAGGAGGCCAAATTGGGCTCTAGGCTTGTAGCCTTTTTAACCCTAGGTGAGGGTTTGAAGTTAGCAATGGAAAAAGGGAACAAGGTGGAGTTATTAGCACCAATGTGAGATGGTGGGAAATTTTTGAAATCATTACAACACCCCTACAAAGAAAAATTGAAAGGATGGAAGTATTTAGCCTTCAGGGAAGATTAAGGGCTAAGGGAGAGTTAGTGGCAAGGCACCAAGATTGGATTGGTAGAATGAGAGTTTGATGATAGTGGGGTTGGCTAGTAGAACAAGGGGAACCTATACATGAGATTGGACCTAAAGGTTAAGGTGGGAGAGTCACCTAGGAGTTCTTGTGAATAAGGACTCAGAGCATGGAATAGTGAGTGTTGCATCCAACCCTTTCCTATCAGATTGGTATTAGAGCAAGTTAAAGATTTGGGAGTGAATTTTGTATGTCAGACTTTGATTCTAGTGGTTCCACAACCATGGTGACCAACATTGAATTGGAAAAGAATGTTGAAGATTAGGAGGATAATAATAGGAGGTTGAGAGAAATACTAGCTCAACTAGAGCAAGCATTAAACAATGTGCAAATCAAGGTTGTTGAGGTCAGTGATAGATTGGATGGCAGGGAACCAAAGATTGAAGAGGTTGCAGAGGAAGACAAGACCCCTAAACCTGACCCTGTTCTACAAGAGGAGCAATTCTTAAAGGCATTGAAAGCTTTGAGTGGGAAAGCACTTGAAGGTATACCATTGTTTAGTGGGAAATTGGAAGCTGACTTAGTCCTAGATTGGATAGAAGGTATGGAGAACCATTTTGAATGTGATGGAGTCACTGAAGCACAAAAGGTGAAGGTGGACAAGTCTAGATTAAGAGGATCTACCTTGATATGGTGAAAATTCATTCAGACAAAGAGGGAAAAGGAAGGCAAGAGGCCTATTTCAACTTGGAAAGGTATGGTGGCAAAAGTGAGAGAAGCTTACATACCTGATGACTATGAGATTCAGTTACACAAGAAGAGGCAAAGCTTGAGGCAAAGATACCAAGATGTGAACACCTACACTGAGGAGTTTCAGAAACTTTGTATGAGGTCTAATGTCTTAGAAGATGAAAGTCTCAAAGTAGCTAGGTATCTGAATGGTTTGAAGTTGAACATCCAAGAAGAGATGACTCTTCTAAGTCCTAAGATAGTGCATCAGTGCTATCAATTATCCATCAAGATTGAGGAAAGAAGCAAGAGGAAACATGATCAGGCTTCTAAGAGTAGAGCCAAAGGTAGAGATCAAAGAGATCAAAGAGGACATAGAGGTGGCTACGAAGGTAGAGGAAATGAACAAAGAAACCAAGGTGAATCTAAACCCACAGAGCATGGAGGTGAAACATCTTCTAGAGGAGGTTATGGAAGAGGTATAGGTTCTAAAGGAGGATCAAATAGAGGAAGAGGAGTAGGCATGAGTAATTCATACTTTGCTACCATGAAATGTTACCATTCTGGTCAAGTAGGCCATCTAGCTTATAGGTGCCCAGAGAAAGTATCATCTTCTAATGCCGAGAAGAGGGTGGCATATACACAAGAGGACACCATGAGCACTAAATCACTTGAGATCATTCATATTGAATCTGAAATGGGAGAGAATTTGATGTTTAGGAGAGTTTTGATCAGACAACCGATCAAGGAAGAACCAAAACAAAGAAGAGATCTATTTAGAGTGAGATGCAAGATACTTGGTAAAGTATGCAAGGTCATTGTAGATTTAGGTTCAACAGATAAAATTATCTCAGAAGAGGTAGTAAAGAAGCTCAAATTGGAGAAGGTACCCCACACCAACCCCTACAAAGTGACATGGCTAAACAAAGGGTAGAGTGTTCTTTTCAATGAACAAGTAACGACGGATTTCTCTATTGGAGGATACAAGGACAAGCTAGTTTGTGATGTATTACCCATGGATGCATGTCATCTACTACTGGGTACACCATGGCAATATGATAGGAGTGCCAAGTATGATGGAAAGGAGAATACAATTTCATTTAAGAAGGATGGGAAGACTTTCAAGTTGCAGTCACTGTTAGAAGAGGATGAAGGACAGTCAAAGACACCAAGTATTCTACTAAGTAGTGGGAAGGAGTTCCTTAACACCCTACATGAAGGAGGAGAAGGATATGTAGTCTTCTTGCAGTCCAAAGAGGAAGATAAGACTGAAAAACCAGTCATACCCGAAGCAGTCCATAATTTGCTTAAAAAGTATAAAGACATAGTAAGTGATACTACACCTACAACTTTACCTCCTAAAAGGGCCATTAGTCATTAGATTGAATTCATACCTAGAGCATCATTACCTAATGAAGCATCATATAAGCTTACACTAGATCATAATTTGGAAATGGCTAGACAAGTGCAGGAGTTGTTGGATCAAGGATTCATTAGGAAGAGCATCAACCCATGTGCAGTACCAGTGGTCTTGGCAACTAAGAAAGGATGAAAGTGGAGGTTATGCTCTGACTCCAGAGCAATAAATAGGATCACAATCAGGTATAGATTCCTTATTCTAAGGATTGAAGACTTGATTTTTGTCTTGGAGGAGCTTAGTACTTCACCAAGTTGGATCTCAAGAGTGGATACAATCAGATCAAAATCAAGGATGGAGATGAGTGGAAAACAACATTCAAGACAACAGATGGGTTGTATTAGTGGAGAGTTATGCCATTTGGCCTCTCTAATGCCCCTAGTACATTCATGAGGCTCATGAATGAAGTACTCAAAGACTTTATAGAGATATTTGTGGTTGTATATCTTGACGATATACTCATCTTCAATAAGATAGCTGAAGAACACCTTAAGCATGTGGAGATGGTTCTTAGGAGGCTGCAAGAGGAGAAGTTAGCCATCAACCTAGAGAAGTGTGAATTCTTTAAACAAGAGCTGATATATTTGGGTTTTGTAGTGTCACAAGGATCACTGAAAATGGATCTAAGTAAGGTGGAAGCTATCCTAGACTAGCCTACACCAACTATAGGGACTGAGGTAAGAAGTTTCCATGGATAGGCTCAGTTTTATAGGAAATTTATAAGAAACTTTAGTTGCATATGTGCACCAGTTCTAGAGACAATCAAGGGTTGTTCGAAAACTAAGTTTGTATGGACTCAAGAGGCTGAGAAAGGATTTGAAAAAACAAAACAAGAGGGTGCAACTCAACCTATTCTCTTATTGCAAAGCTTTGACAAATTGTTTACTGTGGAGTGTGATGCTAGTGGAGTTGCAGTAGGAGGAGTGCTTAGTCAAGAGGGAAGACCCATAGCTTTCTTCAGTGAAAATATCAATGAAGCCAAGAAGAAGTATTCTAATTATGATCTAGAACTATATGCTTTGGTTCAGTCACTTAGGAAGTGGAGGCATTACCTTCTACCTAAGGAGTTTGTGGTTTTTACAGACAATCAGGCACTTAGTTATATCAACACCCATGAGAAGTTGAGCAATAGACACTTGAAGTGAATGCAGTACATCCAAGCTTTTACTTTAACCATCAAGCACAAGAAGGGACAAATGAAAAAGGTAGCAGATGCATTGAGTAGAATATTGCTGATAGTCCAAGAAATACAGATCAAGAGCATTGGAATAGAGTGTTTCAAAGATCTCTATGGGGAGGATGAAGATTTCTCAGAGGCCTACAAGGTATGTTCTAACTTTGAGAATCATTTTCATAGCCAATACTCAGAGTATACTTTGGAAAGTGGATTGTTGCTTAAAGGGAATCAGCTATGTGTTCCAAAAGGGTAAATGAGAGAAAACCTCATTTAGTAAAAGCATAATGGGAGTCTTAGTGGACATTTTGGCATCAATAAGACATTAGAACTAGTGCAAAGGTTCTACTATTGGCCTAAGTCAACAAGAGATGTCAAGAGGTATGTGGAGCAATGTGTTGTGTGTATGAAAGCTAAGGGAGGAGCTAGCAATGCTGGCCTATATCAACCCTTACCCATTCCTAATAGACCATGGGAGTGTGTGAGCATGGATTTTATTGTAGGACTTCCTAAGACCAAGACTGGTTTTGATAGTGTGTATGTAGTGGTGGACAGATTCAGCAAGATGAATCACTTTATTCCTTGTAAAACTACTCATGATGCTAGCTATATAGCTCACCTTTTCTTCAAGGAGATTGTTAGGATCCATGGCTTACCTTTGAGTATTGTTTTAGACAAGGATGTTAAATTCATGAGTCACTTTTGGAAGACTCTATGGAGTAGATTAGGTACCAACCTATCTTTTGATTCAGCCTACCATCCTCAGACCGATGGTCAAACAGAGGTGGGTAATAGGGTGCTAGGTAACCTTCTAAGGTGCCTAACTAAAGAATATGGATAGATATGGGATATGGTTATCTCACAAGCTAAGTATGCTTACAATGACAGTGTGAACCGAACCATAGGGAAGAGTCCTTTTGAGGTTGTGTATGGAATGCACCCAAGACGGATATGTGAGCTCAGGGATCTAGGAGTTGTGGAGAATAGGAGTGGACATGCTGTAGACTTCACTCAAACCATGAAAGAGATTTAGGAGCAGGTAAAGAAGACAGTCACCGAGGCTACACAAAATTTGAGGAACAAGGTAGACATGTCAAGAAAAGAGTTACAATTTGCAGTAGGAGACTTTGTCATGGTTCACCTTAAAAAATAAAGGTTGCAGAAGGGAATGTCAACCAAGTTGCAACTGAAAAGAGTAGGACCATGCAAGATATTAGCCAAGTATGGAAACAATGCATACAAGGTGGAGTTACCTTCAGATTTGGGAATTTCACTAGTTTTCAATTTTGTAGTTTTGATCATATTCAAGGGATCAGTCAATGAATTAGCTCAAAATAGTAGGGAGATCTTCAAGGATGTCAGTAACATACCCCTACCTACTCCAGACAAGCAACAAGCCGAAAGAATCTTGGAGTCAAGAGTGCAAAAGTCAACAAGGCATAAGGTATACATGGAGCATCTTGTCAAGTGGAAGAACAAGCATGAATCTGAAGCTACATGGGTACAAGAAGATCAATTCAAGAAGCATGGAATTGATATGTCACTAATGTCTCCTTCCATTCCTTCTTGTTTGGTATAGAGGGGGAGAATGGTGCAGGAGCACCTAGGAAACACTAGGAAGCACTAGGCAATTTGAGGACCTAGGATGAAATTTTGAGTTTTTGTTACTTTCAAGGTCATGTTGACCATTTGTATAGAGTTATAAGTTTAATAATGTGTCTTCATTAGGATTGATCAGGAGTGCAAAGGTTATTGAGTTTAGGAATTCACTTGTATTGTTCTCTTGCATTAGTTTTCTAGGAAAATTGGTAAAAGTCGCAAAATGGGACATTTTGCACCTTTGCCACTTTGTAACCAACATGTCCAGCCAAGGGGAAAGCTAACTACCTTGGGAAACCTTTATAAGGTGTGCCTCGACCTGTAGATTTGTTGGAAGGCATTAGAATTTTTTTTGTAATTTGAGAATGACAAACGAGGAAAATGTGAAAATTGATTAAGTTTATGTGTTTTTGTTCTTGGTAGTGTGTTAATGGAATAACCAGGCATTGATATATGTGTGGAATGTAATTTAGGGATCTTCTAAACACTGTTTGGTTGTGTATTAGTTGTTTTCATTGTTTTCAAGCTTGTGATTGTAATTGGTTAGGTATTTTCCCATTGTTTATTTGACTAGCAACCTGTCAAAGATGGGGTTTTAGTTCCTTTTTCCACTGTACCTAGTGTATGGAATTTTTTGGATTGGAGCTAGACTCCATGTGTGTAAATATGGTAGACTTAGGGATAGGCAAGAGGCATGGACACACTGTGAAAGACTTTTCCTAGGTTAGCTTGACTGTGCCCGACTAGGAAAGTTATGAAGTGCAAAACACATAGCTTGCAGGGGTGACATCTCCTTCCTAAACCATGTGGTAGGAAGGTGGATGGAAGCCTTATAGAGGCTTAGTATGAAGGAGGAGACCTCATAGATCCATCTGGATAGAGAACAAAATAATAGTTCACTGGGTGGTCAGGAAATGACTCTATAAGCCCTAAATTTGCTAATGTGAAGGATGGGCCTGTGTACGATCAAGCAAGGGTTGAGACCTTGAGAATCTTGAAGTGATAGGTATCAGAACTAAGAATCCACATAAAATATTTGGGGTTCTTTGGGAGAGTTTTGTGAACTATCCACTTTTCTCGGGTTAGGAGGCCAAATTGGGCTCTAGGCTTGTAGCCTTTTTAACCTTAGGTGAGGGTTTGAAGTTAGCGATGGAAAAAGGGCACAAGGTGGAGTTATCAGCACCAATGTGAGATGGTGGGAATTTTTTGAAAGAATTCCCACACGCTTGTAAAGAATAATTGAAAGGATGGAATTATTTATCCTTTAGGGAAGATTAAGGGCTAAGGGAGAGTTAGTGGCAAGGCACCAAGATTGGATTGGTAGAATGAGAGTTTGATGATAGTGGGGTTGGCCAATAGAATGAGGGGCACTTATACATGAGATAGGACCTAAAGGTTAAGGTGGGAGAGTCACTTAGCAGTTCTTGAGAATAAGGACCCAGAGCATGGAACAGTGAGTTTTCCATCCAACCCTTTCCTATCAATGAGAAAGTGAGGCCTACATTCAAAGTTTCAGTGTTGGATCACTTCTTGGCATCAATAAGAAAGGGAAAAGGTTAAATTATACTAGGACCATCTAATAAGGAACCATTTCCTATCAAATACTTTATCACCTACTTTTAGAAAAAAAATGTATTCCTTGTGCTAGATTCTAGGGCATGATCCATCTTCTAAAATGCCAGTTGCAATAATTTATATGCCTTTCAATATTCAAAATCATAGCCTCAATACCTTGTATTATTTTTCTTCATACTTGTTTGAAAGAATAGACAAAGGATTCGTAGCATTAAAGAATGGTGAGATAGTAGTAAGATTCTGGTGGTATTCTTTGTTTATGCATAATTTTTTTATAAGGGTGCAAATTTCCTTAGAAAGGATATGGAGTTGAAAAGTGAAAGATGGGAAATTGGGATCCTTTTTCACCTTTGTGAGTTTTGGACCAAAAGGGGCAACTTTCAATAACTTTCACTCAAGAACAAACCCTTGAGATCTCAAAAGAGGAAGAGATCTTGCCAGAGGGTTTTCCTAAGGACTGAATATGATTAATGAGGGGTTCACCACCAATCTAAACTTGGAAAAGATAATGAAATGCAAGATGTAATAAAAAACCCTAGTTTGAAGCAATGACCTACAAAATGACCTAGAAAAGTGTGTGAAACAAAAAAGAAAGTTGCAAAACAGAATGTGTGCACCTAGAATCTTGTAGAGGCTTGAATAAGGATTGGAAATGTTGTTGATCCTAAAACTATTCCCTACTAGGACTCATTCACCATTCTAGGCGATTCAGTCCCAGATCTTGATTTCTACACAAGAGTAGGTTTCAAGAAAATGTGTATCCAAATCTACAAATATCTCTAAAAAAAACCTACAATGGGACTCATTTGACACTTGGAAAAAATGTGTCCAGTTTAGACTTTTTGGAAATTTAAAATTTGAATCTGCTCTTCTCAGTTTGCTCAATCTTTTCCTCTAGGTTCTGGAATCTGAAACTCTGATTTCAGGGTTGTAGATCGCCTTTCAGTGAATATTATTCCTTTGAAAATGGGGAGACAACTTCAAAAATCTTGTATCCTAATCTTCAATGATCCTTCAAGCTCCAAGACAACTAGATCTGCAATCACACAAAGGAAGAGACAAAAAGTGTTGATTGTTAGGGAATGGGGGTTCGCCTTGGCCAAACCCTATTTAGGTAATTGAACCAAATGATGAAACAATGGAACAAGGACATGGAACATGAAACATGAACAATGATACCTTGAATGATTCATTGCATATGATGTCTATAAATATGAAACTCAACATGAAATGTCCATGAAGGATGTAGATCTTGATCTTGACAATAGGAATAGAACAATGCTTGATCTTGGATCTTCAATTCTACATCACAACACTAGCTCAATAATAGGCTTTATGATCTATAATATTTTAAATGATGATAGATCTTGAATTTCTATAATAATTGATGAAGAATATTTCCCTTGAATGCCTTAGAAATGATCTTAAAATCTATCTTGATGACCATGTAAAGACTTGGAATTCTTAACTCTTGAATGCTTGACTTGATAAAATGAATGTATGATGAAATAATGATTTGAAAGCTTGTTTATATATGACATCCACTCAAATGACCATTTATTGGATCCCAAATGCTAACATAGAAGAAATTTAAACTTAAAACCTATTTTTTCTCACTCATTTTACAATAGAAGGGCTATTTCACCAGCTAAGATACTGGGGAGTCAAGAAATTAAGATTATTTATTGGTTTTGTAAATTTTTTGATTAAAATATTCCTTAGGATTCATTATATGGGATCAAAGGGGCCTATTAATAATGATATAAATTTCATAAATGCAATAGGGCCAAAAATCTAATGTGAAAGTGTAAATAAATACATTTTACAACATTAAATTAAGGAAAAATCGGGTCTATTTAGCTTATAAGATCCCTAAATCCAATGTGAATGTTTAGAACACATTACAACACTAGATTAGGTCCATTTGATTTAGAGGCCTCCTAAGTTTAATGTGAAGGTGTAGGTAAATATATTTTACAACATTAAATTAAGATAGAGTTAAGTTAATTTATCTTTAAAAGGGCCCAAGACCTAATGTGGAAGTGTAAAACACCTCACAACAGTAGATAAAGGAAACATTAATTCCAATTTATCAATAATTATTCCTAGATCAAGTGTTAAAAAGAGATACTTTTTCATTCACTAAATTTAGCCCCCACTTTAGTAAGAGGATGAACTTGCTTCAAACTCACACTAAACTAGACCTTTAAGAGGGGTCCAAACATACCAATGTGGATGAAAGAGGATGAAAAAGATCAAAGGAGGTAGCCAAGCCCCCAAAATCTAATATCCTCTTTCAAACTAACATAAGCACAAAAGGACATGCACAAGGTTATATAATATGCAACATCAAGATACACAAATATACAATGTAAAAGATATAAAGAAGAAAGAAAAGAATAAGATAGGTCGATCCAACTTCAAAAAAAATGCGCTCACTTTGGAGCCATGAAACTTTAGGTCATCCATAGGGTGATTTGTCCCAACAAAATGGTTTAGTGAGAAAGGCATGCTAGTGTATCAGCTTCTCACCATATAATTATAAATTCATGCTAGTGTGTCAACTTCCCATCATACTAACCATACCAAATTTATCATCCTGATAACCTTAATAAGGCACCACAATGTAAATACTTTAATCATGTAAAAAAAAAATTAAAGGGGAGTTTTCTTTGTTCATGTAATGGTCTTTTTTTTATGGAGCATTATGCCTAATGTCTCCAAGAGAGGACAAGTCAAAAGTGTTAGATTGTTTCCCATGGGATGCCTCATTCACATCATGTTGTTTCAATAGATCATACACTCTTGGATGACATCAATACAATTGACACACCAAGAAGAGGACCAAACAAGAAAAATCACGTGATGATTTTTTTGCAAAAGAATGTCATGTATGTATGCCCCTACTTTAAATAGGTTACTACACAAGCACTGTGAGAATTTTCTTTAAAGTATCCAATGATAAATTCCAACATGAAAGAAGACAAGAGAGCCAACTTGGAAAACCCTATGTGAAGTCATATGTTTTACATATAAGACTACATCATGGAAAATTATGTCACATGTGAGCCAACTTAAGGCATGTTGTCCACATCCCAAGCTTTCTCTTATATATACATGAAAGGAAGTCAACTAGTGAAAAGAGACAATGAGAAGTGACTTATAAAGATAAGGATTCCTAATCCCTTGCCCCCACTTAGTGCAAGACAAGGGTGAGCCTAGATTGGATGATTCTATGCTTCCCCTTGCAATAAGCGAATGACATGCATTAGTGAGTATGCTACGATCCTACAACTATTACATGGCAAGGAGCAACAACTAAGGTTATTTATTATGATGAGTAAACAAAGTTTCAACTTGATACATTTCTAAAGAGATATCGATCAGTTTTGGATGCATCAAAGTTAAAATTGTCTTGCAAGAATATTTTGTAATATTGTTGACATTGAATGAAGGCTTTTCTTTCTAGGGAAAATTACCAAGATCATTAGTCATTTCTTGCATTTTAGGCTCTATAGGGACATATATACCCTGTTCTATAGAATCACGTCCTATCCGAAGTTGCTTCATAAGTATTTTAGGTCTAGGGTTGGCCTTGATTGTATATACTTTATTATACATGTGAGAAATGGCATTGTAACTCTCTTGGTGTGAAACATTATCATTATCAGGTTTCATTTTAGGTGGTTCTAAGATGAGAATAGGTTTCTTTTGAACTTGTGGTTGTTGTGATGGTTGATGAATGACAAATTGAGGGTTAGGTGGTTTGATAATCAGATGACTCGAAGCTGCTGTAATGTTCATAACCTCAACACACTTGTCCTTACCTTCATGATATCTTAGCGAAGGGGAGTCTAATGTCACTTCATCATATTTTTCTAAGGAAGTTACATCAGTATTGCTTGAGAGACATATGTCAATGTTCTTATTTGCTTGCATCATGATATCTTCCCTAGTAGGAGAGTTTTTAGGAGAGAAACAAACTAGATGTTCATGACATTCATTATTTGGTTCTTCTAAAATGACTTCATCACAAGTAAGGGAATTATCTATGGCTGGATTATCTTGTTTATCAATGATGGAATTCAATTCTTAAATAATGTTTTTCCTAGGGAAAGAGAGGAAAATAGGATTCCCACAACTCTCATCAATTGGATCTTCTAACACAAAAGTATCTTAAACATAAATAGGAGATATATTAGGAGAAGGTCAAATTTGATTGTTATGACTGTCCATGATTACATCCTTTTTTCTAAGGTCTCATTCTCATTGTGCCATAATATCTATCCTATTAAGAGAGATATTAGGAAAGTGAAAAATAATAGGTTCATCACATTTCATGGTTATATTTTGTAAATTAGATTCATTGCACATAGGAGAGGCATCAAGAGAAGGATAACTATGAGTTTCATGTTTACCAATTATTGGAATTTTTTGTTCAAATAGGTCTTCCAAAATGGTAGGGGCATTAGGAAAGGGAAGAATAATATTCTCATGAGTCTCAATAAGTATATCTTCTAACACTAAACTATCTTCTTACTGTCTAGAAGAGATATTAGGAGAAGGAAAGGTTTAATTGTCATGATTATCTACAATTACATCCCCATGTCCTATAATGTCTTCCGAAGTAGGAGAGGTGGGATTTTCATAGCTCTTAATTATTGGATATCTTAATATCAACATGTCCTCCACACAAAAAAAAATTCATGATCATTCACGATTGTATCCTCTTTCATTAAAGCATTCACACAAGTAGGGGAGGTGTTGGGAGATGAATGGAGACTAGGTAAATTAGTGGCCATGATCTTGGCTTCATGCACGTTATAATATATTTCAAATGGGGAAGACAAACAAAAATTTCATGATTCTCAATGATTGTATCTCCTATCACCTAGATACCTTCATCACTAATAGGAGAGGTATTGGGAGAATAATTATTACATGATTGTCATGATTGTCAATGCATGCACCCTCTTGTTTGAAAGCTTTAGTGAATGATATAGTAAATATGAAGCCATCAATGGATTCATATAACATGTCCAAGTCATCTCTACTAAAGGTTTTGAATGGTATGCTAAGGTTAACCATTTTTTATTTTTTTCTTTTGATATTTTTAGTTTTTGAGAATTTGTTTTCTAATGAATGTTGAATTTAATCTAATATAATTGAACTATGAACTAATTTTGAAACTAAAAGTGAAAGAATCTAATTCTATCCACAATTCCAATCAATGTAAATTATGCTACTTCTAATGGTTTTAATGTAACAAAAAGTTGGCAAATTGAAAAAAAAAAGCAATAACAATGACCAAAAGCTTTAAAATAGAAAATTTATCTCTGTAAAATGCAGTGAAGAATTTGGATTGGGATTGATTCACCCAAGGTGGCGAATGAGTCCCAATAGGGATTTTTTTCAGAATTTTTAGAATTTATTGGTTTTTTTAAGTTTTCTATGCTATATGACCTAGATTTGAGATGTAAATATAGATTTTGAAAGATTTATAATGAAATTAAATATAAAAATGCACACTAAATGAGCTTTCACTAATCCAAATTTTGAAACCCTAGAATTCAAATTAACCAATGAAAATCCTAATGCAATGTTAATGCTAGCCAAATCTAGGATAATAATGCACTCCAAATCATAATTATGATGTTCTAAATGCAGGTTCACCAAAATGAGAGATGGAAAATTGGGATCATTTTTCACCTTTGAGGGTTTTAGACAAAAAGGGACAACTTGCAATAACTTTAACTCAAGAACAAACCCTTGAGATCTCAAAAGAGGAAGAGATCTTGTAAGAGGTTTGTCTTAAGGGCTAGATATGATTAATTAGGGGTTCACCTCAAAGTCTAAATGTGGAAAAGATAATGAAATGCAAGATGTAATATAAAACCCTAGTTTGATATAATGACTTACAAAATGACCTAGAAAAGAGTGTAAAACAAAATAGAAAGTTGTAAAGGCTCAAATGAGGATTGGAAATGTTTTTGATCTTGAAATTTTGGCTTATTAGGACTCATTCACCTTTTTGGGTGAATCATTCCCAAATTTAGATTTCTATACAGGAGAAATTTTCAAGAAAATGGGTATCCAAATCCTCAATGATCTTTGCAAAAGACCTATAGTTTGACTCATTCACCACTTGCAGAAAATGTGTCTATTTTGGTTTTTCTAGATATTAAAAGTCTAAATATGCTCTTCTCAGTTTGCTCAATCTTTTCCTCTAGGTTCTCGGATCTAAAACTATGATTCCAAGGTTGTAGATAACCTTTTAGTGAAGATTAGGCCTTTGTTAATGGGGAGACAACTTAAGAATATTGTAACCTAATCTTAAATGATCCTTCAAGATCCAAGACACCTATATATGAAATCACACAAAGCAAGAGAGAATAAGTGTTGATTGTTAGGGAATGGTGGTTTGCCTTGGTCAAACCCGATTTAGGTAATTAAACCAAATGATGAAACAATGGAACAAGGACATGAAACATGAAACAAAGGATATAAAACATGAACAATTATTCGTTAAATGATGTCTTATAGATTATTTCTATAAATCTACAACTCAACATGAAATGACCATGAAGGATGTAGATCTTGATCTTGACAATAGGAGCAAAAAAATGCTTGTTCTTGGATCTACAATGCTACATCACAAAACTAGATCACTAACATAATTTATGCTTGATAATATTTGACATGATAGATATTTAATTTCTGCAACAATTGATGAAGAATCTTTCCCTTGAATGCCTTAGATTTGATCTTGAAAGCTATCGTGATGACCTTGTAAAGACTTGGACTGCTTAACTCTTGAATGATTGACTTGATAACATAAACTTATAATGAAATAATGATTTGAAATCTTGTTTATATAGGAAATCCACTCAAATGACTATTTATTTGATCCCAAAGGCTGATATAGAAGAAATTTAAACTTAAAACCTAATTTTTCCCTTATCAAGATTGCACAATCATTAGAATATATGGAACAAGAGTAACGCCCCTTGTACTTCCAAGAGATATACTACTAAGGATTAGTTTCCTTAAGGCTATCTGGTAGTTAGGTGATGTTGATGACAACTAGTTGTTTGAAATGAGGAAGGGAACCTTTTTCCCTACTTACATAGTATTCTTCAATTTTGTCATGATAACCAATGGATGGAAGAAAATTGTTGATAATAATCTTATTCCTTATGGGATGAAATTTTAGGAATATATAAATTATGATCCAAAAGGTTTCATGGTTTGGTTTATGGATAGGATAAAAGGGGGGAATTTTGTACATACTTCCATGAGGACATAATCATAAATGTGTTTGATTTTTAGACACAAGAGGACTAGATAATTAAATGGATTGTATTTGAGAATTTGGAAAGATAAAATAGGGTGAAGAACCCTCAATTCACAACCTTGTCTAATATTGGGGATGCAATTCTAATGGTGGAAATAGCTATGCAAAATTTTTACAAAGTTGTTGCAACTTTGAAAGAGAAGAGAGTAGTGAAAGATAAGGGTAAATCTATGGTCATTCAGGAACATGATAAGGGGAAATCCCCCATGAGAGAATAAATACCAACTTATGAGCCCCCCAAGAAGTGCACATATATGTAAGAAAGAAAATCACTATAAAGAAACATGTGGCAATTGCTACTCCAACACAATCAGAGGAGTCTAGAGCACCTTCCCCACAACAAAAAATCCCATCATTTTTACTACCATGTTCTTCCACCCCTAAAATAATTGAGTTGGATTCACCACCTAGGGGATCATCTCATCCTAAGGAGTCACCAATAAAGAGGCAAAGAATTGAGCATGTTGGCCTTGTTGATTACCCTATCGATGATTCGAATAATGAAATTATTGTCACACAAGATGAAATTAGGCAAGGTATTCCATCCCCTCAAAGGAACTCAGTGCCAAAAACTTTGAGTCTTATATTGAGCAAGGTAGATTTGAGTGGCATAAATAGCTTAGAGGATGTTAGCATTGAGGCTTGTGAGAGATTCATTGATGATTTTTCCTTTGTCAAAACACAATCATTCTAGGAATATGTGTGGAGGGCAATGAGGGATGAGTATATGACGAATGTGAAAATGAAGGCAAGAAATAGCCTTGAAGGGGAAAAATAAATAATAGATGCTAAGGTTAGGGAAGAAATGAGAACCAAGTATTTGAACATCACTACATTTGAGGGTAGGGAACTTTTCAGAAAGAGTCGTGTATTGTTGTTACTAGAATGGATTTGGCATCAAACAAAGAATTTGACATAGTCAAAAGACATTATGCTCCCATATTCAAGATAGAAGAGGAAGTTAACTTTTCCTTGCAAGGATCAACCTTTAGTTGTTTATGGGATACAATAGCCATTTGGGATTTAGCTCCAAGAACAAAGAAACTAGAGGTTGCAGAACCAACTACTAGAGTTAGAGGAGGGCTAATAATCAAAAGGGTTTTAGACACATCGGTCATTGAGGTAGCTACATTGAGTGTAAATGTAGCTTATTTTTCTAAATCCATAGTTGAGTCCCTAACCAAAGAAAGGTATAAATTAAAAATACAATATAATGACATAGTGGCTGAATATAATATGAGTCAACAGAAGATAGTAGAAATGGCATTGTGAATTGCCTTATGGAAGCAAAGTTTCTAATCAATGCAACAAGGATCATCACAAGGTGAAAATTTGCCTCCACTTCTCCACAAGAAAAAGTCTCAAACTATCCTATTCTTTCACCACCTCCAATCCCACCTAAGGTTATACCTCATAGTTCTAAGGATGACTATTGCATAGTCAGCTCCAAATACATCAGATGTAACTCCAACTGAGGTGATCACCAAGGAGAAATTAATAGAAAAGCTTAATAATTTGAAGGATAGATGTCAGGAATCTGATGAGTTAATTCATGTGAGAAATTTGAAGATTTTGATAGTGGTACTAGAGAATCTAAATAAAGGGATTGATAGGAGATTGATTAGTATTCATTCAAACTATTCTTTGATGTTTTATACAATAAGAAATTTTCACAGGGACAAAGAGATTTCCATCCCATTGATGGAAAAATGGATCCCAAGAGTGCAAATATTGAGGTATATTTCCATTGGGTCAACACATGATGCTAATAATCCTTCCAACATTATCCCAACCCTTAATTTTGTGTATGCAATAAAGGAATCCCAAGGGTTGATTGAGCCTCTGGAAATGAAGATTACAAAGTTGGTGAGAAGGTTTGATGAGTGGAGGTTTAGTCTACTTCAAGATATTTTAGATGAAAATATTGAAGTTAAACCTTTACAAGAATGGAAGGAAAAAGAAAATGAAGTGATTTCTACTCAGGAAAAAATAATTTGTGATGAAGTAGATGTGGAGATGTTAAAAATCAAACCCACATAGGAATCTTGCTCAAAGAGTTTGAAAAAGAGACAAACTAGGTGGTGATCAAGTATAGCTCATACATGAAAAACTTAGATGAAACCATGGGGTTTGATTGGCCTATTGAGGAAGGATTTAAGCTCTAGAAGTCCAACTATGTTGACATTTAAGACTTATAGGTTGCTGAAATGATGAAATAGTGATTGTGATTTTAGTCTTATGCCTACAATAACAAAGGTTACAGTGGGAGAAGTACAATACATGGCCTCAAACTAGTATATATTACACCTTAGATATATCAGTGTTCATATATTATATTCTCTCAATTTCAAATGTGATGACATGGAATGCTGATGTGGAAGAGCTTTGGTGTTTCTACTTTCTTCATTTTATGCGTTTTTCATTTACAAGTTTTGGAACATTTGGAACAAGTGCATTTCTCATGGAGATATTCATTTAGACCAACTAAAGAGTCTTTTGGAAGGTGGGAGAATCTTCATGAACAAATGGGAAATTCTTTTTTTCTTATGTGAACTTATTCCTTGTATTTTCGCAAATATAATTTTCTTTGGATGTAAAAGTGAATGTCAAACAAAAACATGGCATTTGTACAACTTTTCTTGAAGCTTTTTTTTCTCCCTTTTTCTTATAAAAGGGAATTCAAGGCCAATAGTATAGGGTTTTTAGTGGGTTGATCTCAAATTTTCTTTCTAACTAGGTCTAGATAATAGAATATTAGTCTATTCTAGGTTCGAAGAGTCTTTTGAATCTTGTAATGGTTAATTAGATGCAGTACTGCCATATTTTGGAATACGAATGGAAAAATATTCAAGGCTAACTTTCTCCATTGTATACTTTGCATATATTATGAATATAAAGGAAACAAATAATTTCTTCTATTAATATTCTTGTCTTTCCTTGAATTTTTATTCGTTGTTATTAGGCTGGTTCAAAGAATGAGTTAAATTTGTATTAACATGGATAAAGGTTTATGTGAATGTATGCAAATATAACTAAGTATTGTTGGTTAATATTCTAGTATTAATGGTGTAAGGAATCATTGATAGGCTTCATTATGACATGAATCATGTTGTTATAGGTTTTGAATTATCAAATTTAGAATTCTCCACCCCAAGATAAGGTGTTGGTCATGCTTGTTATAGTTTCCTAGATCTTTCATAGCAACTACATTCAAAACCAATTTGAGTCTTTAATTTCTATGTGAATGTATTTCAAGCTAAATTATAATATTTTATCATTCTTACATAAGATGCTACAATGAAGGTTAGCCAAATCTTTAAGGTACTTCATTTGTTATGTATAATTATAAAATATTTAATGTATTAATTTATAATGGGTATGATAATTGGAAAAAGAGTATCTAAAGATAATTTATAGGGATCACCCTCCCAAGTTTCATAGGGACCAAAGTTAAGAGGAAAATCCTAGCAAGCTTTCACTTGTTCGCACTTGTTCGTTGGTGTAATTCCTCACCATGGAACCCAAAGAACAATACATAAAGTAACTAATTAACCAAATAATTTTAAAAAAAATACATTTGATTACAACATAAGTACAAAGTAAGAACATCACATTATCAAACCATAGAAATAAAACATAAGAATATATCATAACAATGATGAATAATCCAAATACATAATCAAATTAAAGTTAAGTTACATACTGAAGTTACATCAAGTGAGATTATGACAAATCTCATTACATCATGAATCATCTCAATATCATCACATACTACATCACCTGCAAGGGGACCCAATGGAGGATAAATCACGTTCCTCCCAACCATGTGGTACTTGAAAGTCCACCCCCCATGCTAGGAGATAATATTAGGTATGGAACAAAGAAACACAAATATGAAGATAAAACATAACATCACATGGCTTGATGTGCATATAATAACATAATGATATCTAAAATACAAGATTACATACAAAGCTCCTAAAGGCAACAACATAACTCACACTAAATCTACACAAGAGACCACATCATATGTATTAGGAAAAGAGTGTCATCACACAGTTTACTTTAGGTTACCCTAGTGGATCTTCTTAGATTACTGACCCTTGTACCGAGTAACCTAGCAATTTCTACTGGTTCTCGGCCCCTAAACAAACTCATGTGGAATCGAACTACTCTTCAAGAAGACAAAGTAGATGATCATGCCATTCCAGTCCATCTCAAACTACACTTAATCTATACAAGCACTAAGGTATAAGTTGAGGCATTCAAATTATCTGAATATTTATGAACACAACCCGACATCCAATATATTTATTAAGGTTTTCACTGAATTACAAACTCTTGATAGGTTACCATGGTTACCTCTTAGGGTTCTGATCCCTATCAAAAGCCACTCTCCCTAATTACATAACTCAATATCAAGTACAAAGGATAGCCATTATGCACATTAAACAAAACCATGAATGAACGCATCTCAACCATGACATAGACCATCTAACTTTCAAAATACCTCCAAGGTAACAAAAAATCATGCATGGATAAGTCCCATATTAGATCATTCCAATAGAACAACAATATTCAAGAATTTTACACTTTACAAAAAAATTACATTCCCTAGCCTCTGGAAGATCCTAATGTTCACTTCACAAGATGATTTAAACATGAACCAAAATCCAATTTTCAATCCCAATTACATCCATACACTTGTTTCACAAAAACAACCTGAACAATAATAGAAGAGTAGATACAAGAGCACAAGTATACAAGACACTCAATTCAACTTACTAATTGATCATCATAACCAAGGTAATCTCCTTCCATTATCTACATATATTAAATAATTTTCTTTTTTTAATTTCCAATACAATCATTTATTAAGTCCTTCAATATGTTCATCCACATAACCAAATAATTATAAAACATAGATCAATTTCTAAAATTCCAATACAATATTTCAAGCTATAAGATGACAATAAAAAATATCAGCATACATACATAAACATCTATATATAGAGAGATATTGAATCCCAACATAAACATATATACAAAAGCCCTAACCTTAATAGTCATACGAATCCAACAACCAATCCACAAGGGTTGACAACATTCTAAGCATTAGTGAAAGGCCAAAATCTACTTATGTAGAAGGAGTACTAAATCATGATCATCACTATTATGCACAAGGTCAAAATCACCAAAAATAACACACAATCAACACTTTCACTTACATCATACATTGGCTCACTTAAAGACATCCGGCATATGGGAGACAAATATACAAGGGATTACTTACTTATCTTTCCTTAATCTATGTAACTATTTTTTTACTTATTTAAATCAAATCTCTCCTATTTAATTTATAATTATAGATTGTCATTCAAATGATTGGAACAACATTATTAACACTATACTTCTCATATTGACTTCTTAACATATTTTTTATATAAGAAATATATCAATAAAAATATAATTGCAATTATGAATATACAATCATATTATCATTAACCATGTTCTTTTATATAAAGAATGTATATACATATATATATATAAATATAATTTCAATTACCATTATATTTCTATATATATATATAAATGTATGTGTTAAAGCTTTTGTAATTTATAATATTAAACATTTCACTCGAAACAAAATGGTAATCTTGAAAGACAACAGCGAACTTTCATTTCCATATCAATTAACAAACATTATGGACAATGACTAACCCATGCTTAATAGCATATTTATATATCAAGATAAATAGTAACGAAAGCTACAGGCATTGAAGTCGAACTTCTCAATAAATAAGATTTGGTGAAACACACATGCATACTATAAAGATGTGAATGCCTTCTATTCTTAATAACAACGAGCTCAAGATAAGGTTGAGACAATGATACTAGCCGATTTAACAACTAAAGTTTAGAGATCCAACCATAGGAAATCGACCAACAAACTTAAGCTCCACAACCGAATTTCCTTAAGTCTTGGACGAACAACCATACAAGTTTGGTCCGATATAACCATTGTGTCACCTAAAAGAATTAAATCCAACCAACATACCAGTATTGCCGAATTCTATAGAAGCAAAAGATGAAAGCGCCTCACTAGGCAGACCTATGATATGGTAAAAATATGACGTCCAAAAGAAGGAAAACGATGGCTTCAATATAAAGAAAAAGGATTCATAAAAATCACGAAGATGGTTGTGCAAGCATAAATATGAAAGATGGATATATAAATGTAGCGCTAGCAACATGCAAGTAGAACTTGAAACCAAAGCAAGAGGGGATGATAAGAAGGTAGGTCATTCACATCTCAAGCAAGATAAAATAAATAAGAGAACAACAAGGAGTTTAGTTACCCGAGCATAGGTATATGAGATGAACATGGCTCTCCATACCATCCTTAGAAATGGTTTTCTAAACCAAGAAAAGATAAAATCTCGATTTCAAGGTTGCTTGTGATTCAAAGAAGTGAGAAACAATAACACAACGATGGAAGATAAAATCAAACTACAGGCCGACAATGCAGTTTCCTAGCCGTATAAAGGTTAAGGAATATTTTTAGAAGATTCGTGAATTCAAGGCACGATAACCATGAGGTAAAGATAATTAAATCTCACGGTGAGCTGAAGCAATGACAAGGTCTGAAATCTAATGAGTTCCTAAGACACAAGCATGAAAACTAACCATGTGATCCGGTCTCCTTAATTTTATTACAACTAGGTTTCTATCACTTTCGTTTCTCAAAGTTTTTCCTCAGCTATTCAAAACTAACCATTAATAGTTTTGTTTCTGAAGTTTGTGTAGATTATTCAACAAAGAATATCATCACAAGGAAAATCAAATATCATAAATGACAATCAGAAGATTCTATTTAGAAAATACAAAACAAAGAAGAAAACCTGGATGATATTCTCAAATTCAGAAAAAGTATGAAGCAAGATGCATGAAATCTAAAACTGTAAACTTTCCGACCTACGCAAAAACCCTCGAATTCATTGACTCCAAAACTTTCAACCAAAACACAGAGAAGAAGTGAAAAATCTAACAGGCAGTTCTAATTAAGAAACTTCGCATGTTAATTCTTTCTAATAGCATGTTCAAATTTTCATATATTTATTCATAACTATGCAAAACAAACTCTTAACATTATCTATTTTCATTTATTTAAGTTTTCACAATAAAATAAACAATTACATTTAATTAAATATCTCATTTAATTAATTTAATTTAATCAAACTTTTTTAAAACAACAGTCAAACTTTAATTATAATTATCTAAACATATTTATCTTAATTTAACATTTAAATAACATTACACAAAAATCAAATAACTTATCAAAACACCATTAAACTAATTAAACAATTTCCAATCAAAGCGAAACATGAACAACATTACAAAAATGAATGACGAACAACAATGGGTGACAAATGGAAACTCATCCTATAAAGGAACAATGGCTAGAGTTGAAGTCCCTGACATTATCTCTGAAACAACATGTTTTCATTGGGTCATGGCACACTCAACCTGACAAAGTAGGTGGAGTCGATGCCCAGTTTCTACAAACTGCACGGAACAACACTATCAAACATATCAACATAAAATGGAAATCACACCGTGAAAGAGAGTCACAACGTAGTAGGGTACTCACGAGTGAGTAATGCTACACTATCTCCACCAATACTGACATGCAACAATACATCATAAACAACATCAGATACATCATCTTAAAAACACTAAAATTTAGAAACAAAATCAAGTCATATCACACATAATGTCTATCATAATGTCACCACATGAATATAATTAGATGATCAACAATATATCTAATGTATCTTCGACCAAGTATAAAACTAACATAGTATCTCTGCCATAACTGAATAAAGTAGTAGAGTATCCAAAATAACTAAAATGACTAGCAAACGAATATAATCGAACTGAAATAAATAGTAGCAACTGGAGGGACACTACAGTTGGCCAATCCCTTATGGTTATTGAGAATTGAATCTAGAAAATTCATAGATAACTGGTGAGACAAGCTTGGTTCATCAAAAATAAACAACAAATGTCCAGAATAAAGATAATTTTTAAAAAATATTCCCCTAGGTTCTTTTCCTAGATATATAACTTCAATATCTAGTGCATAGATTTTTTAAAAAAAATTGATGTATACTTTCCTTGTGATAATATGTTAAAGTAAAATGTACCAGAATTTGATATTTTTCATTTGACGTCAACTATTGTCTATTTTTTTATTTTTTATTTTAAATTAATTATAATCTTTTGGAGATGATTCTCTCCTCCAGTGCACCATATATGTTTCAATATTTTCTTAAAAAATTGGTATTTATTTTGTATTTTCTAATCAACCTCAATTTTTATTTTAAAAAAATACTTAGTTATTTAAAATATACAACATATTAAAGCTAATAAAAATATGAAAAAATATATATATTTACATTCTTAACTCGAAGAACTACAAAAGTGTATTTTTAGTTTTTTGAAAAAATACATTTCGACTAAAGAAATATCATATGTCCAAGTGGAAACCTTTAGAAATATCTGAAAAAAGATGAAGAGGTTCCCAATAAGCATGTCGCATAGATAATTTTGAATGAAAGGATTTTGACAAAAATCATTTCAATTGAAACCCTATCTTTCAAAAATTTACATGCAAATTGAGTCCAATTTTTAATTGATAAGTAAATAAAATGTTGTCATTTTAGGCATAGGGTTTCACTCAAAACTTTATCTTCCACATATAGGCTACGTAGTTTTGGGTATATTTTTTTTATCTAAAACTATTCCACTCAGAACTATTTACTTGGTCGAAAGTGTGACACATATTTGTGGTTTTACCCTGTCATGATATCATTTCTCTATCATTTATCTTTTCAAGCTACTTTTATAGGCTTCTAGGGGTAGTTTATTTATTTATTAGTCTTTCCCACACTTTTAGTCATGGTAGTTCTCATTAGTGTACTCTACATTTGTATTTTTCAATATCTGCACATTTTTGGCTAGGTTATAATATAATATATATTATTATTTTTAAAAATATTATTCTTAGGTCCCTACTTCATTATGTTTTAGTATTGTGTCACTTACAACTCCCACAAATAGTTTTCCTTGTAGTGTTTTTTATTAACATCTCCTAATAGTAACATTTCAATACTTTTTATTGTCCTATTTTTGTAAATTTTTATTTTCTTTGATTTTAAACTGCTATTATATAATAATTTTATATTCCTTTGACTATACTCAACCAAGATCCTTTTTCATCCCAATTTTCCTAATCTCCCAATCTTTCACATAAATATTCCAACTCATTTCAATGCAAAGGAATGATAAATCTTAAATTTCTTACAATGTAATACTTTGTAATGATGAATCAAAATTCATACACCAATTCTAATGGTTAAAATATAGTTAATTATTTATAAAAAAAATTGTAAGCCCATAAGATACTTTCTATCAAAAGGTCATAGTTTGTAGTATTACTATTACACATTTTGGTTTGTCCAATATCTATAACTTTATTCAATACATGACTTGCACAATTTTTTTGAGGATCATAAGATTAATATTTATATTTTAGATGATTAGGAAGCTATCTAGCATTTATTCAATTATATTATTGAAAGTGTTCTTCCCTTGATCACTTAATAGATTGAGAGACAATAAAATTTAGTTTTAATATTTTGATATATAAATATTCCAATAATTTTCATAGTAATTTTTTTTTCTTCAACATCAACCCATTTAGTAAGGTATTCCACTTATTATGGTACAACTTGTTTTTTATTTTCTTAGTGGGAAATAAATAAATTAATAAATTCAACTTCTCATTTTATAATGGTGCTTGTCTCATTACTAACCACAATTGTGTTTCAACTTTTTTGATAGGTTTCACTATCCTTCGATATACATCACATTATTTTGTATATTTTTCCTCCCTAAAAATTGTGTGCCACCATAAAACTGCTAACATAAATGTTCTTGCAATACCTTCTATAGACTTATATCGTCTAGATAGGGCTTCATGGGCTTCTCTTAACATTTTTTTTCTCATGTTCAAACACAACAATTCTTATAAATTAATCCCCCATTATAATATGGATATCTGCTTTAATTTATATGTCAAGTAGGACAAAAATCTATTCCTTTCAATTTTAGAGGTGCTCTCTCAAAGTTATCTTCTATAGATAAGTTGGAATTTGTTGGTAAGTTAATATATTGTATTAAGTCTAGAGAAGTTGGTGCTAGCCAGTTATCATTGATAAGGACCAACTATTCCTCTATATAAATTCCAGATAAGTTCTCTAGTCTTTGATCAAATTTATCAAGATTTACAATATTTTCAATTTTCAATTTTTTGAACAATAGAAAGCATCTATAGATTGTAGCTTGCATGACTTGTATTTTATTTACATATTTTAGCAACTCATAGCTTGTGAAGAATATAAATGGAGTTTTAAGTAGATAACATACAAATTTCTATAATGTGTTGACCATTTCTAGAACCCCCCTTTCCACTATAGTATAATATTTTTATTGGATATTTTGTAGTTAGGAAATACTATTGGTTGGTCCTTATTTTTTCTTGGTTCATTTAATCCCACTTTAACTTCTATGCTAAAATATTCCACATGTATGTGAAAAGGGATATTCTAATATAAAAAATATTAGGATTGGATTCTTTTTATTTTTCTCGGTTAATTATATTGGATGTTTATATTATTTTTTACATTGAAATCTTATTGGTTTTTTTAGTAGTTATTTTATTTTCCAACCATTGTCACATATCCTTTAATAATTTTTTATAACATCTTGTATATCTCAATAATCGTTTTATTTCAATTTTAGTCTTTGGAGCTTGAGGGTTTTAGATTATTACTACTTTAAGAGTATCCACCATTAACCCTTAATTATATATAATGTGGCCTAGTAATGTACCAAATGATTGTTTAAAAGGAAATTTTTAAAATATAAATAAATTTGTAAACATTTCCATCATTTCACCATAGAGTACTTGGACATGGTATTTAATATGCCCATATATGCTTTAATCATCAAGAAATACCCCATAACTTTTTTGAATCAATTATTTGAATCAACTATTTATTATTCTAGGAAATATTCTAATTATATTCTTTAAGCTAAATAGCATCACTATATACATAAATGAACCCCATTCAATTGTAAATTTTGTTTTAGGTTGATTATCTAAATTTTTTAGTTGATGATACCCTGGGAATGAATAAAATTTCTTACCTAATTTTAGTTAAGATAAATATTCTACAAATAGAGTGGGGAAGGGATTTTATTTCCCCAAAATTCAATGCATATCCTTATTTCACATGTTTTCCTTTCTTTTACTAGAATATGGCTTATTTACATAGTGTCTTATAATGTCTTGATTATACTTATGCCCATTACTTTTTATAAAATAATTCTTAAGTCTACTCTTTTCATTATAATTATTGATTTTGAATTGTATTATCCTCTATGTATTTCTTACCTCATTCAATTGTAGTTTCATCTATATATCCTCCTCCTTAATTCTCTCAAGGTTATTGAAAGTGCATAGAAATAAATCTGCACATTCAATTAGGTATGCTACAACTTGCATGACTTATCTCTCATATAAATAGTCATATTTTTTAGCTATTTTATTATTTCTCTTTAATGTGATTGTGGCATAGAAAATTATCACCCTTGACAATTTCACACTAGGTTTTTCTCCCCCTATGTGCTTGAACCTATTATACATTAATTGCTCATTTTTGTAAACATTATTGGAATATAAAATATGGGAAATCAAACTATGCATTTAATATTATTCCCTTGAAAATTTTAGACCCTAAAAGGGATGGATCTAGTCTAGGGTACACTACACTCTAGACCACCTAAATTAAGCCCAAATTTGAATATGTCGGGGTGGGTAATCTGATATTTTAATTTCTAATTTCAAATGTAGACTATTGATATTTTATTTTTATGAAATTAAAAGAATTATATATAAATACAAGTCATTTTCCCCATTTGAAATAGAAGAAGCATAATTAAGAATTCAATAAAGAAAATCAAGTGTCCTAAAGGCATTCAAGAGTAGCCAAGTGTAGAATTATCAAGATTATTGTATAATTTCATCATTGACACATCATGTCATGTGTCACATAAGTTTATGTTCATGTTTACATGTATTTTTCTTATGTAAGAATCCTTGCAGGTGATGAAATTAATTGAATTCAAGAAACCATTGATCTTTGAAGGTGATGAGTGTCACTTCATTCCATCAAGGAGATTCAATTTGAGTGGTGAGTTGTAGCAAGTTATCAATTCATTACTTATTTATCAATTAGCCTCTATCCATCTAGGGATACACTCTCTTCTTATCATAATTTTACATTGTGGAGGTAGAAATACCAACACAATTTTTGACTCAAGAAAGCCCCTATATGGCACAACCCTTTCCCTCCTCTCATGTGTGCAAGTTATAGATCTGAAGTGAGTTAAAGGAAGATTGAAGGCTACTTGTTCATGCATGAATTTTAACTTTACAAGTTGAGAAGTCACGAAATCTATATTTTCTGATCAAGAGATGAAGTTCCAAGAATAGACCTAGGAGATGAAAGCTACAAACTATTACCCTGAGGCCTAAACTTTTAGAGCTAATAATATACTAAACTACTATGGGGTACACTACGCCCTAGACCAGGTATATCTGCACCAAGTTTAAATCCTAGGTCCTTTTGCATCTTCCTTTTATCTTTCTAGATATTTACTTAGTTTGTTTTCACTTAGTATATCATAAATCATAGCAAAGCACTATATTTTAATATTTTATATAGTTATCTTATTAAATCATTAAATTTAATTGATTTCCATGTCAATGAGAGAACCAAATAAAAGGCATATTGACTCCACTATTAGGTTATAATCCAATCACATACCCTTGCTATTTTAGTTCCTAATGTTGTTTGAAAAATAATTGATCTTAATGATTTACATACTAGTTCTAAGATCCCTTTTTTAATCAAACATTTTGGTCAGCTTGACATATCTTACACTTGTAATTTTCTAATTTTTATTACATAAATTCTGAAAATTAAACCTAGGTGTGTTGAAGATCTAGTGTGCATTTGTATTTATTTCAAAAAAGTGTACATTTTAATAATTTATGCATCAAAAATTAAAAGAAAAAGATTGCAAATATTTTTAATTAAATTGCATAATTTTAGTTTTGATTTTTCCTTTTTTAGGGATTAGATCTGAGATGTTTTATTTTTTTTGTCAAAATTCTATGCAAAATTTAGTGAAAGATCCTTTAAAAAATATAGATTTTCATATTATTCTAATTTCAAGAGATCAAAAAACATTTTTCTTCTTTTTTACTTAGCAAAGCTACTCAATCATAGTATTCAATTTTTGAAAATTATATTTTTAACATATTTAATTTCTCTAAAAATATCAAAAATTGCTTGCATTTATGTGATTCATATTGAAAAATTAGGTTTTTGTATATTTCTAGAATTGTTTTCACTTCCAAAACTAAACCTTTGAAACCTAGGACCCTCAAACACTATAGGTGGTTTCCAAATCTTGAATTTTTTAAAAATACCTATCTAGTCTAGGGTGCATTGCACCCCCATAAAATTATTTTTGGATAAAAATTATTGTGAACATCACTATCACTATTATATGTCCAGATTTGGTTTCAATTTCTAAATTTCAATCATGCAATTGTTTGATCTTTTTGAGCATTTATAGTTTGATCCATAGGTCATATCATAATGTTTTCATTGCAAAAATATTTTGTTATCATAATTCATATACTATTGTGAGATCTAGTTAGGTAATTCAAAATATTTTTGTTACAAACATGTGAAAATGATTTTATTTTTTCACTTTTTTTTTTCATTTATCCCTCTCCCAATATCTCTCCTACTTGTGAGGGTGTTTTGGTGCAAGAGGATTCAATAATTAATGATCATGATGACCATATTATTTTTTCTCCCAATATGTATCCTACTTGTGAGGATATCTTTGTGCAAAATCACCCAATCATTGAGAATCATGTTTTTTTCCATCCCAATATATCTCCTACTCGAGAAGATATTTTTGTATAAGAGGATGAAATAATTGATACATATTCAAATGATAGTAAGGTTTCTTGCATGGACGAAGGATCAAAATTGATATTAGTTCCATGATTGATACAATGTTGTCAAATAGCTGAAATTATATAAATAAATTTGATGATTGGGCCTCTTAAATCTCCTCTTATTATAGAACCTCCTAAACCTCGTGGTCAAATCATAAACTTTACCAAATAACACACTAGTAATCATGTGCAATAGTATGTATCAAAGAAACAAAGTTATCATGCAACTACTCACACCCATAATAATAGAAGTAATTTAGCAAACTAAAATAAACAAATATCCATTCCATTACCTCAACCATATCTCCCACACCTTCCTAGCCTTCCTCAACATAATGGTGGGTATGTACAGGATCATCATGGAAAAAATAGGCTCTTAAGTGGCAAAAAATTCAGAAAAATTAGAGTTAGGCAACTTGACATAAAAATTTGAATAAGTTATCTATATTATTTCAAAAATATGTAATAATAGAATTTGTAGAAAATTTAATTTAGTTTCTAAATTACTACGTTTATTTACAAAAAAATCAAATCTATTTGGTGAAAATTTAAAATTTCAATATGGTAGTACTTAAATTTCAAGGAAACAATAAGAAGTAGGTGTCTGTCTGACCACCCTAACCACATTAAAATGATAATATTTTTTATAATATTTTAGATACAAGTAGAGGACTCATGTCCCGATGTGATGCATATGTTTTTGTAATTTTTTTCCAAGCAAATAATTAATTATAAAAAATTTATGACGACTTTTAAAAAATATAAATACTCGTATGTCTGACCACCTTAACTTGGTCAAAACTTCATGAAATTAATTTTTTTCTTTTTTAATCTTATATTATGTGAAGCATAGAATGTGACACATGTTTTAGATTCAAAAACTGTGATACCATTTGAAAGCTATAGATGTTTTTCAATCAACCTAAAAATCAGGACTTTAGTTGTAATTTAATAGAAAATGAATAATAATAATTTATTAAATTCAAATTAAATCATAATTTATATTGGTGGAAAGCTGAGAATATCCTTTAAAAGTCCTTTTTTTTTCATCAATTTTGGGTAAAAAAAAGTCGTCAACCACATACCCATCATATTGCCACTTTTTGGCCCATCATGATCCTGCACATACCCTGGTAAAGAATATGATATTTTTAAGAAACATTTTAATTCTCCAACTGGTATCTCCCTTTGGGACTTGATTCAAACAACACCTACATACCACGAGATGATTTAAGAGGCTTTGCAGAAGATTTTTGTCTCATCTTCTATCAAACTAAATAATATAGCAACCTTGTCTAATTGTCTATAAACAAAAAAGTCTGATACTACCTTCCCTCAATATGAATTACCCTATCTTGGCATCCAAAACAAAAGTAAGACTCTAATGTTAATGTCTAAAATTAATAAGACTCGGGTTAGACACACTATTATAGATAATGGATCAAGTCATAATGTTTGTAGCATTGGTTTTCTAGATAAACTTGGTGTGTACAAGAATCTTATAAAACCAAATTATCTTTATATTCATGGATTTTATAATGTTATTAGCCAACCATTAGGGACAATCACACTACCCATCAAGTTTGGGCCCATGATTTTTCCTTTCCCTATCCATGTCATGCAAAAAATATTTCATATAATCTTATTATAGGTAGACCATAGATTCATGTCATGAAGGGAGTACCATCTACACTTCACCGTGAGATGAAATATGAGTACAATAAAAAGATATATATGGTAGAGAAAATGATCAAATTTGTAATAAACAAATAGAAAACAAACATGACACTTCCAACTCTCTTAATACTTTGATTCCAGCTTCAAAGGTGGAATACACACATTTTGAAGATAATGATAATTGCATTTCACCTATAACAAAACTTTTATCTGATGATTGGGGGTCATTATATTTTACACCTCATTTCAATGGGGAGTCTAAAATTTCACCACAAATGTCCAAAGAGTCAAATACAAATGATGATCATGACATTTTTTTGGTGATAATTGGGGTTAATTATATATTTACACCCTCCTTTATGGGAGAGTATACAATCTAAAAATCCAAACCTAAAGAGACTTGTGTTTCATTCACTAAAATTAGTTGTACATCAACATATTAAAAAATATCACCCCTAAATGGTGATTAGGGCTCTTTATCTTTCATCCCTCATGTGTTTTTGATTCCTAACTTCAAAAATATTAAAAGGACTTGCATTTTATGAAAGAACCATTTCTTCTCATGAAAATTTAGATAAGAATTCTCCATCGGTGTTGGAAAAGTATTATAGGCTTGGATTTAAAATTCATTCTAAATATGAATATAATGAAAACATAGAACAAAAAATTAAGAATAGTGTAAAGTCTGCATCATAATTTTCTCAAAATGGTTTAGATTTCCAACCTTTATCCCCATATTCATCCATGCTCCATCTTCCTCTACTATGTTTATGACTTCTTGTAGTAAGCAAGTTAGGTTTTCTTCACAAGAGAAGAGATTGCCTCCTAATACTTTTCCTTTATTAGAGCAAGGGTATATGTTTTCAAGGTTTCTCAAATCTGACTCGATTACTCTTTCTCATCCAACAAAAAATAATTTTTATAGAAATAAATATTTTTGTGCATGTCATTGAGTGTGTGGTTATTCCACCAATAAATTTTAGGCCTTGAGTGGTAAAATATAACTTACTGATTGTGGTTCTCTCCCATTTTTCGATGCACATAATCCTTCCAAAAAATAATGATATTTATTATATGGTGTTTCTCCTCACTATGTGGCATATGTACCTTCATATATTTACTCATTGCAATTCATGGTAGTAAATATCAAGTGCAACCATATTTTCCATTATAGAAACACAATAGTCTCTTGCATGATTGTTCTTTCCTTTAAACACTTGGGGGCAAGGATAAATATTTTTGGAGGTGTGCATTCTCCTTGAGGATCCCTTATTCATCTATTGTTTCCTTAAAATACCAACATAGAAAGCACTTTGACATTTTAAGTGGGGGGTATCGCATTATTTATTTCATAAATGTCTTGTAATATTTGACTTATTGACATACCCCTTTGTTGGAAGTATTATTTATAATGCCCCTTGAGGCATGATTAACATTTCATCTCCTGTGATGTTAAACTTTGTACACCCCCTGAGGTGATTTTTGTCCCCATGATGTTAAAATTGTACACCCCTAAGATAATTTTTATCACTGCAATGTTAAATAGTCCCTTATGATAAAATTTATATACTTTCTGAGGTGTGATTTTTAAGAAAGTCAATGGAGTTACCATAATATATCTTATTCATGAATTTTAGCACCTTTTAACATGGCCACCTAGCATAATAAAACTTTCTCGCAAGTAGGGCCATGTGTTTTATGAGATACCTAGAATAATGCAGCTTCCTAGCCATGTGGAACCCATCATGGTATATGGAGACTTAGCATAACACAAATTTATAACCAGTGGATCTATGTAGCTCATGACTGGTTTAGTATAATGCACTCTACAAGACCTTATGAGTGCATTATTTTTTCTACCATACATTTGAGATATGAAATTTGGTATTTGAGACAAATTTAATACCAAGGTCTCTTTTCCTTATCGAATCAAATCCTTTCTAGTAGTAAACTTGTTTTTTTTTCTTAAATTGTTTGTATTATGTTTTTTATGTGTTCTTTTGTCTTTGCCGTACATGCTTTGTGTTGTCATGCTACACTTCATCTTCACATGCATATTCCTTTCTCCTTTTATTTTATTTCCATATGATCTTGAATCCTAGGGGCTAACACTTTTCCCCTAGATTCAATACCATCCTATCTCTTCAATATTTGGATATTTGAACCCCACTTGACATATTATTTTTTTACTGTGAGTGTAAGAATATGTTCATAATCTTACTAAATTGTGGGCTAAATGTGGCATTCAAAATTGTCACTCTTGAAAATTTAAAACTATTATTGTTAACTTTTGTAAATATTATCAAAAAATAAAACATGGGAAATCAAACTATGTATTTAATTTTTTTCCCCAAACACTTTTAGACCACAAAAAAGGTGGATCAATTTTAGGGTGGACTACACCCTAGACCACATAACTTTTCCCCAAATTTGTATATGTTGGTGATTGTAATTTATTATTTTAATTTCTAATTTCAAATATCAACTATTGGTATTTGATTTTTAGAAAACTAAAGGAATTTCATATAAATACAAGTCATTTTCACCATTTGAAATAGAAGACAAATTACTAAGGATTTTTTTGAGAAAATCAAGTGTCCTAAAAAAATTAAAGAGTATTTAAGAGAAGAATTGTCAAGATTATTAATGTATTTCATCATTCAAGAAAAAAATCATTTCTCATGTGATTTTATGTTCATGTTTACATGCATTTTATCTATGTGTACTAACCCTTTTAGGTGACCAAGTAAATTCAATTCAACAAAAAATTGATCCTTTAAGGTAATGAGTGTGAATTTAGTCCAAGAAGGATATTGGATTTGAGTGGTGAGTTGCATCAAGTTGTCAATCCATTAATTATTTGCCCATTCTCCTCTATCTATCCAAGGATAAACTCATTTTAATCATAATTTTCCATTATGGAGGTAGAAATACCAATGCGGGATTTGACAAAGGCAAGCCCATATATGGTACAACCCTTCCCCTCATCTCATGTGTGTGGGTTGAAGATCTAAAGTGAGTTGAAGGAATCTTGAAGGATATTTGTTCATTCATGCATTCTAATCCTACAAATTTTGAACTAATAAGATAGGAAGGGCTATCACCTATTACAAAGAAGCCATAAAGGTAGAGGTGGCTCATAAAAGGTGATTCAAATAAAAATGGGACTCACCAAAGGTAATTTAGAAAGGAACAATGTACAATCCATGATTTTGATTAGGGCATAGAACTAGAAACAAACATGCGTACAACATAAATAGCACCAACAAGAAATCAATGTGTAAACATTAGGACTTTTAAGATAGGATAAAAAACTAGTAGAAGCCAATAGCTTAAAAAACCCCATAGACACTATCAAAGGGACAAGACTTGGAACTCAACACCAACTAATCTCCACCTTAATATAATAGGAGTTGCAACTACCCACACCCTCTGAACCCACATACACCTCAAGAGGGGGGGTCTCCACCTCAAAAGGAGAGGTCTCCACCTCAATTGGAGATATAATCAGTAGGGCGAGGAAGAAAACACACTTCTTGGAAGATTTTAAGAAGAATCGTCACCATAAAAAAGTGTAAACCTTTCAAAAATAATGAAAACTTCCACATACAACAAATTAAACTCTTTCCAAAATAATTTAGAAACAACCATAGTAGGAGCAATAAGAGTAACTACCTCGAACAAGGCAACACAAAAATTCATTCAACCCCACACCATCAAGCCTTGAATAGCAAAGCAATAAACCAACTTATTCAAAATAGGGTAAAATTACTACCACCATCCAAGATTGGATATCAAATGATCCACTAAAAAGTGATCCAAAGGATGTAGGAAACTCGAGACAACCACCACAACAAAATCTTTGAAAGCAAGAGAAAAAAGCATAGATCAAAGACAAACAGAAGGAAAACAAGATGCACAATGAAAGTGGTGACGTGAAAAATAAAAACCTCCCAATAACCACCATATATCCAAAGACCATGAAGAATAGGTGAAACCAAAGAGAGGCTTGGCTAGTTCTAAAGAGATGCAAAATATCGAGACTGAAGACAAACCCATCCACTCTGCAAATTAGGATAGAGCAAAAATGCCACAACCCAATACCTAGAAGGTAGGAAAAAGGAGAAACCTGAGTATGCCAACTGAGTAGAGCATAGTAGGGGTTCAATGAACCATGGAGAGGGAACATAACAACCTCTCGAATGTAGCTATGAGCAGTCATCCAAACACCAACAAAGTAGGCACTAGTAATGGTTTTGACCATAGTAAAACCCAAGTGGCCAAATATAGGATGCTAGAGAATAAATCATTCAGAGCTACCAATCCTAAATCCCACCATAAAACATAGTAGATCAAAGTGGTCATAGGGGTCAAAAAATATTTGTAACAAACCTAAAAATCCTAGGATGAACACCATAATGATCACACATGAGGCAAGCACCAGCCAAAGGGAGGAGCATCCATACCCACAAAAATAACTAGAATGCAACAAGTGCACCCTCCAAAGAACACAATACCCAACAAATAAGGTAGAGAGCACCCAAATTCCAAATCTGGAACTAGAGAAAAGAACCAAGGAACAACCCAAAGGGCGAGCAGTGTTGTGCAAACAACAAACAACATGAATAGCTTCCCCATCGCAATTAGGATTGTCTTCTTCATTGCATGATTCACCTTCATCATTCATAAAATCCCCCTTCACCCCCATTTCCACCTCTCATCACCTTCATAATTCTAATCCTACAAGTTCACAATTCACAAAATCTACATTTTCTCATCAATAGAAAAAAATTTGACAAGTCCTATTTTTTTATATACTATTATTTTATGGTGAGTGATGAGGTCTAATAAAATATTTTGGTATAGATTCTATCATCATATTATATTAGGTTAGTTCACTCCCTAACAAAATATATCCCTGGTATAGTGTCACCATAGTACTTAGGGGTAAACTTGTAGTGCCCTTCCCTAGGTGTCTAGTATTGTCATAAAAATAACATTTCCCTCTAAGTTGGGTCCATCCATTGTCTTCTAGGGGGATATTTTGTAAGGAGTATGGTATTTTATTTTCTTCTTCCTCACTTTATTCTTATGACATGTCTTTTACATATGTACTATTCATATCCACATAGAAGGGAATTTACGCCATCTTATCTTTCCTAAAGAATAGAAATTCTTCTTCATATAAATATATCATGCCCTTGCAACTAATAGACCATTCCAAATTTAGTAAGATGATGAATATATAAAATATTTATTTCATTTTGATAACTAGAATGATTGCTTAAAATCCATAATAGGTTGACTTATTTATTTCTCTATTTTTATATTGTGCTAATTGGAGTACCATTAGTAAAAGTAATGCCTTAATGTGTGAATTAAATATTATATTTTGAGCTCCTCCAAAAATTTCATTGGAATAATGTTGAAATTTCCCCTATGTTTAATTAGAACTTTCCTAAAATATATATATATTTTTATCCTGATCTCTATCATGATAAAAAAATCAATGTTCTTGTTGTGTTTACCATACTTCTAATTTATGGTTTTAAGTTAACATTTTTATTTATTGTCTAGTATCTTAATAGTTGTTTAATTTTTTATATTAGGTTTTCCTCTTCTACAAATTAGTCAATTCCTTCAATATTTGGGCATATTTCTCAAAAATGAAATCCTTTTGGTGGTATTCTTTTTCATTTTATTGTATAATAAAAAATATATTTTCAATTATAAAGTCATTTTTTTACATAGTGGGAAAATACTCCTATTCATAATCTTATTTTTCTTATTGTTAGAGTTGATACATACTTCGTGTCAGATGCACATGACAACTAAGAGGGGGTGAATCAATTGTATACTTTAAAACATAAAAAATCCTCATTAAATTTTAAATCTACATTATCCCTTAAACCCTTATCCACCAGTAAACTATTATCATGCATTAATAGAATATAAACATGTAAAATAGTAATTCAAACACATCCAAACACATAAGAACAACATATTTACATGGAAAACCCAACAAGGGAAAACTATGGCGAGGATTAGCTCAATACTATACAAATCACAAAACCAAATACAATAAGGTTCACTACCAAAGGCTTACTACACAAAAATATAAAGCAAGGATTGCTACTGGTGGCTAACTACCAAAGGACTCATTGTCCAAAATAAATAAGAATAGAAGGGGATGTGGCTCACTACCAATTTTAACTCCTAATATTGTATCTCTCAATTCCAACAATATAATTCCAAAGAAGGACAAACAGCTCATCAAGTAGACTAAAATTTAGCCACCTTCTGCTCATGGCATTAGGTAGTCATATGCATTAAGTCTCACACTCATATCATCACACTATATAACTTTCACTTATTTTTCATCACACACACTCTACTCTTAATCCATACAACAATTCCATTGACATATATACCCTTCGCAACCTTAAACAATCTCAATTAGGTCAACCATAAGGAAACTTATACACCTCAACCATGCAACATCAAATAGGTCAACACCAAACACTTCCATAATATAAATAAGTGAAGAAAAATCACACCATTACTTAATTGGGACATAAATCTACACCAACATGCTTCTCAACACTTCCTTAAACAACTATTATACTCCATAATTAGCACTAGCATGCCATGTCAGCAAAAACTACATTAACACTAACAAGTGACTCTAAAAACACCACTCAAGTTTTGGAAACATCTCATGGACCACACAAAATAAATCCACAATATCCATACAACATATCAAACTATTCCACATCATCAGAATATTTCCCACTACTACTACAACCACCTGAAACTTAAGAACACCTTCACTTTGTGTAACTAGACACCCCAAATAAATTTATGAAGAACCACATCACTTAAAACATCAATGGAAGGTACATAGAATCTATATAAGAATGTTCCCAAATCCGTGACATTAGAACCTTCACTGCATAGAAATATAGAGTAATATCATTTCTCTTAGACACCTTGTTTCATAAGACAAATCTACTATCAAACACATCTTCCACTGTAGTATGATCCAGATCCTAAAACTTTGAATATGACACCTTTGAAAAACTCAAATAAACACATCCAAATTGCATGAGCATATCTTCAAGAATGAAGAAATGCAAAGAAAAACATTGAACACCACTCTATCATAGTGAACTCTCTTTTATTCAAATTTTCTCAAAAGCACTCGAAAACCAAGTGAAACAACTTCATCAGCAACACTACTAACATATTTTCAATATGAAATCCTTTCCAACTATAAAATATTCCCAATCATAAGTCAAGCCAACAACCTCTGTAACTATACTGAAGTAATATATCTATGAAAACACCAGGATGTGTTGACATCAATACTAACAAGTCTAGATAGATCATTAATATTGGGAGCATTCTAACACTCTCTTTATATGAGGGGTTGAAATAAATGAAAAAACATTAAGAAAATCATAAATAAATGAGGCTTCTAATACCTCCAAACTTTGAACAATCTCCCCCTTTATCATTGATTGCAACACCTGCTCTCTAAACAACCATTAACAAAAAGGGAAACCATTATAACTACTACAATAAGTAGTACTCCCCCTGACAAGGAAAAATCTTACACTTCATCTTCTCTCTCCATGGACTTATTTTCTTGCAACACCTCAGATTCTCTCTCTATCTATGGTCTTTAGACCATCTTCAAGTTTTCCCTATGGTCTTTCAAGAACACTCTCCCCCTTTGACATCAATGGAAAAGGTCCATAAACTCATCCAACTCTCCTTCTCTCTCCCTTTGAAAAATTTAAATGCAACACCTACATACACCACTTGTAATACCAAGAAGAAACTACACTCATCCTTTTGCACTCTTTTTCGTATACTCCCCCTTAGGAGCACACAATATGCTCCATCTAACTATGCCATCCAATAACCACTACTAGCTACTCCCCTTGAGAGGTAACCTTCAGCATCAGTCCAAGAAGAATAGATATATCTTAAAATGCTTCCCAAAATATGCACAAACTTATGTTTCTAGTTGAAAGGAGGAGGGACATAACCCCTAAATTCTCTCAGATATACTCAAAGGTATTTTTTGGAAGATCCTTTGTGAAAATATCAACCTGATCCTTCTATGCACGTATCCCAACTTCACCTCATTCTATACAACTTTATCTCTCGAGAAGTGATACCAGATTGATATATATATTTTTCTCTAATGCATTATCGAATTCCTTGAAATATTGATAGTAGTTGTATTGTCACACATGATAGGAATAGGTTCATCATATGAAAATATGATATCCCTTAATGTTTTCTTCATTCACAACACTTGTGTATAGCATGATGTTGTTGCAATATATTATTCCTATGTAGTAGAGAATCAAACTAAATCCTACTTCTTACTCAACCATGAAGCCAACCTTCTTCCAAGAAAGAAAACACCACCACTCAAGTACTTTTCCTATCATCTACACATAAAACCTAATTTTCATTTGTATATGCATTCAAAGAGAGCTCATTATCCTTAGGATACCACAAACCATAATCTATAGTTCCCTTCAAATATTTGAATATTATCTTCACTTTTATAATATGAAATTTTCTAAGATCTTCTTGAAATCTAGCCACAAGATAAACTAAATGCATTTTATTCAGTCTAGTAGAAGTAAGGTATAATATCCCACCAATCATTTATCTATACTTTCTCTAATTTTTCTTAGGAGATTCATCATTCTAACTCAACTTACAACCAATAACCATGGTAGTACAAATTGCTTTAGAATTCGTCATTCCAAACTCCTTCAACATTTCGTTAACATACATAGATTGTGATATGAATATACCTTTCTTTGATTGAGTGATCTACAAACCAAGGAAGAAATTCATCTCCCCACACATTGAAATTTCAAATTATTTTTGCATTTCCTCTATTAATATTTTGCACATGTCTACATTTTCTCCAAATATTATGTTATCAATATACCACCACAATTAGGATTTGTTCTCCTTCAAGTTTGAAATACAAATTACTATCTAAAATACCTTTTTTAAATTGTTACTATAGCAAGTACTTATCTAACCTGGCATACAAAGCTCTAGGATATTTCTTTAGTCCATACAATTCTTTCTTCAATCTGTATCTAGATCATATTTTTCATATTTTGTCAAATAAAAATGTTATGTTTGTTCAATGTATACCTCTTCTTCTAATTCACCATTCAAGAATGGAGACTTCGTATCTGTCTAATATACTTTGAAACCTTTAAGTGATGCAAAATTTAT
The DNA here is from genome assembly GCA_007115665.2 of Sequoiadendron giganteum. NCBI lineage: Eukaryota > Viridiplantae > Streptophyta > Pinopsida > Cupressales > Cupressaceae > Sequoiadendron > Sequoiadendron giganteum. The sequence goes on from CM021102.1 coordinate 357,301,455, forward strand.
AAATACCCTAATATCTTCCATTCTTTCAACTCAAGAAAATTTTTCTTGAAATTTTATACTTTCAACCTTTGAGTAACCTTTACACACAAGTCTAGCCTTGTTTCTAACAACTTTTCCATTTTCATTTAGCTTGTTTTGGGATACCCACTTAGTATGAATGACATATATTTTTACCAGTCTTGGAACGAATTCCCAAGTAAGATTATTCCTTATCTATTCTAGCTCCTCCTTCATTACTTTGATCTAATTCTCATCTTTACATTCCCCAGTCACTTTTTTTGTTCCACCTCAAAAGGTGTACAAAAATTTACTTTCTCTTCTATCATAGAAAATTTTCTCCTTGTCATCACACCTTTTCTTTTATCTCCAATGATCTATTCTTCTTGATGATACCTTTTCACATACTTAGGAATCTTAGGATTCTTTTTCAGAGCTTTCTCCTCTTGAATTGTTAACTCTTTTCATTTGTCTCCCACCTTTTCTTCTTCACTGCAAAGGGATTCATCAGATTCATATCCTTCTATTAGTACTAAACTCTGATGTGGTTCTTCATCTACTTTGGCACTTGCACTCTCAACAATCTTCTTGAATATTTTATTGTAACAATACTAGTCCTTGCTTCTTGAAAAGTATCTAAGGAATATTCCTTCATCAAATCTTGCATCAAACTTTCCTAAGTTTTCTTCATCCCTTCTAATATAACACTTTCTTCCAAAAACACTAAAATACTTCACAGTGGAAGGTTTAGAATACCATAGCTCATAGGGAGTTTTTAAACTATTTTCTCTTTCTTGAACGTTTTTAATAATTTATATTGTAGTATGAGTTTCTTCTCTCCAATAGACTTCCAGAAGATTAGCTTCCTTCATCATTATCGTAGCTGCTTCCTGAACTAGTCTATTTTTCCTTTCCACAACTCCATTATTTTCAAGAGATTTAGGGGTTGATAAGTACCTTCCTATTCCATGATCTTCATAAAAAATGTTAAAATCATTTGAAGTAATATCACAACCTCTATTAGATCTCAAACATTTCATTTTTTAGGTTTATTTTATTCTCAACCATATCCTTGAATTCTTTAAACTTGTCTAGAGATTTTGATTTTTCTCTGAGAAATGTAACCCAAGCCATTCTAGAATAATCATCAATTAATAATATAAAATACATGTCACCAAATGAGCTTCATATTCTAGTAGGTCTATATAAATTCATGTTTACTAACTTCGAAGGACCTATGGTAGAATATTCCTTTCTCTTGAATCTTGTCTTTGTTTTCTTTCCAAGTTGACATTCTTTGTAGATTGCATTGATAGGTTGTGTAATCTTTGGAAAATATCTCACAACATCATTAGAACTTATTCTCACTAGGGTATCAAAATTAATGTGACCCATTCTTCTATGCCATAGAAATCTTTCATTAGTTTGAGACATAAAACACTTTGCACCATTACCTTTGAGTTGATAGACATTACCTCCTATCCTTGTTCTAGAAGTAACCAAAATATTGAAGATTCCCTTTCTAATCTTACAACCATAATTCTAAAATATAATATTATATCCTTTTCTACACATTTTCCTACGCTTAAATATTATGTCAGAGGCCCTTGACATAAAGAACGTCATCTATATTATGCTTTCCATCGAAACCAATTGAACTTTTTCCATAGATCTTATAACATCTATCATCACCAAACTTAACAAGACCACCATCATACTTTTCAAGCCTAGAAAACTTACTCTTATCACCTATCATATGATTTAATTATCCACTATCAATGGTCCTATAATTCTTCTCTTCTCTACCATGAAAATAATTCAACATAGTTCCTTCAATGTTATGACCTATTTTTGATGCACTTTCCTTCACACATTTTTTAAGATTAGGAGAAATAATTCCAATATTTAAAGGCATGAACAAAAATTCATCACTTTCTTCCTTCAGATAATTTGATTCTTCATCATTAGAAACACTTTTGTCCTTTTCAACATAATAAATCTTTTTAATAAATTTACCCTTATGATCCATTTGTTTTTAATTAGTAACCTTGATTGGATATTTAGATACACAATGACCTATCTTTCCACAATTAAAACATTTGAAAGGTAGCTTACCTATGTATTTTCTAGTATCCTTTTTCAATCCCCTCACAAATTTCACTTCCACCTCATCAAGATCATCTAGATCTGATCTGTCATCCTTTTCAACTTTACATACTTCAAAAACAATTTCTTTGTTTGAAGTATCTTGATCAAACTCCCTCATTTCAAAAGAAGATAAAGCACCCAACATATCATCTCTAGAATAATTATCCAAATTTTGAGCTTCGTTAATAGTAGAAACTTTATGACTATAAACTTTAGGTATAGTTCTTAATAAATTTTTCAGTTCAATTCCATCCAAATTTCCACCAAGACCATTGATGGAATTGACAACTTCATCAACCCTGAACATGTAGGCAGTAATATCTTCATCTTTAGACATCCTTAGGATTTCAATTTTGGATTTGTAGTTCTACATCTTTGATTGTTTCACCTTGTAATCTCTTTCATAGATACTTTCTAGATTCTTCTAGATATCTTTAGTAGACTAGTAGTTCATAACCTTCACAAGTTCTAAATCAGTAAGACCACTCAAGATTGCATTCCTTGCTTTTCCATTTTTATCATATGCCTTGATCTCATCATCAGTTGATGCTCCATTGGTAGGCATAGTATAACATATTTCAATAGACTAGAAAAAAAAAATCCAAGGGAAACAAAGAAAGACTCCATCCTAGCTTCTGAGTAGGTTAAATTTGTTTCATCGAACAAGGGAGCTTTGACACCTTTCCTGTACACCATCTAGATATACCTCAAGTTGTTAAGATTATTCTTGGGAACCATAACTCTAATACCAATTGTTATATATACATGAAAAATGAGAGTGGAGGTGAATTAGTTATATACTTTAGAACATAAAAAACCCTTATTAACATTCACATCTAGATTATCCCTTAAACCCTTATCCACTAATAAACCCTTAAAATGCATTCACAATATGTAAACATGTAAAATAGTAATTCAAGCACATCCAAACACATAATAACACTATATTTAAGTTGACAACCTAACAAGGGAAAAATGTGATGAGGATTAGCTCACTAATATATGAATTGGAATATGGAATACAATATGGCTCACTACGAAGGGATAACTACCAAAGGACTCACCATCTAGATGAAAAATGAATAGAAGAGTTGGTGACTCACTACCAATTTGAATTTCTAATAATGAATCTCATGTCATGTAAAAGGTATAGTTCAACTGAAGCACAAACAACTCATCAAATAGACTAAATGTAGACACCTTCTACTTATTGCATTAGGATTTCATAGACATTAAGCCTCACATTCATATAATCACACTTGATCACTTCCACATATTTCACATCATACACACTCTTCTATTAATCCACATAATACCTCCACGACCTAAAACAATCTTAGTTTGGTTAGCCTTAAGTAAATGTATACACCTCGACCTTGTAACATCAAATAGGTCAGCACCAAACACTTCCACAATATAAATAAGTGAAGCCAAACCATGCCATTAATTAATTGGGACCTAAATCTACACCAAATTTCTTCTCAACACTTAAGAAAATAATTATCCTTCACAATTAGTGCTAGTATGCTAGGTCAGACAAACCTATATTAACATTAACAAGTGACTACAAAAAAACCTCTAAAGGTATGAATACATCTCGTAGACCACACAGAAACACACCACAATATACATACAACATATCAAAATATTCCACATCATCAAAATATTTCCCACAACTACTATAACCACTTGAAACTCAAGAACACCTTCATTTCATACAACCAGATACACTAAAATAGACATCCAACACACTAGAAAAATTTACGAAGAACCAAAACATTTTGAAACTTCAAGGGAAGGGAGATACAATCAATATAAGCATGTTCCCAAATCAGCAACACCAAAACCTTCATTGTGGATAAATACCGAGAAATATCATTTCTCCTAGACACGTTGTTTCACTAGACATATATACTATCAAATACCTATTCCATTGCATTACAATACAAAGCATGAAACTCTGGACATGACACCTATTAACACCTTATATCATCACATCCAAAATACATGAGCATATCATAAAGTATGAATAAATTCTTAGAAAAACATTAAACACCACTATCTCACACTGAACTCTCTTTGATTGAAATTTTCTCAAAATCACTTGGAAACCAAGTGAACCAACTTCATCAACAACATTACTAAAATCTCTATAACATATCTATAGCATTTTCAACATGCAATCCTTTTCATCTATAAAAATCTTCCCAAATATAAGTTAGGCCAACAACCTCTGCAACTATACTGAAGTAAGACATCAATGACAACACTAGAATGTGTTGAAATCAATACCAACAACTCAAGACACATTATCAATATGAGTAGTATTCCAACACTCTCTTCACTCAAGGGGCTTACATAAATGAGAACACCCAAGAAAATCACAAAGAACTCAAGCTTAATATCTCCAAACTTTCAACACTTTCAAAAAATAACTCATCATTTTTGGTGATTATTCTAAAACATGGAAATACTTTACAAATAATAAAATAAATGAAAATATGCAAAAAAAACAATAGTTTTGATTCATTTATTCATTATTCAGAAAAGAAAATTTTCCAAAATATATAGGTCTACATTTTCTAATACTAGAAAAAGAAGAAAATAAATCTTATGATACATGTTAGAATAATGACAAGCTAATGTGGAGCAATTTTTCTCTAAGTATGTGAGCCCTTTTTCTCTTTGTTCTTTCAGCCCCAAAGTTTCCACCTTTTTGGCTTTTGTTTTTTGAACTACCACATGTCATATTGGTGCATATTTTTGGAGGTCACGAGATTACTTTTGCTAGAAGGCGTGCAATGGTGCTACATAGTGGTTGAATGAATTTTTTGAATATTGCACTAATTTTGGGCATGGACCATTGTGGGGATTTTCCATAGGTCATCCAAACAGGGTTTGGAGAATCTTAGCTAGCATGCCACATTGCCCATTTTTTATTCAGAAAGTTTCTTCACTATTGAGAGCATTATCTTTCTGGACGCTTCCTAGTGGTGATATTATTTTTTGCTCATTCCTATCTCGAGGGCTGATATCCATTCAATGAAATCATTTTGTTTTGCAAATGATCAGATCATATTTTATTAAGACATTTATTCTTTTGATGGGATGGGTCTCCTTGTAACTCTTATGGTATCTAGCTTGCAGGGTTTTACTACTCAGATTGTCATGATCAAATTCGATCTTTGATAATATTTTGATTCTAAATTTTGATACCACCTATTATGGTTTTTGTTTTGGTAGTGGAGAGTTCTCTATTCTTGTATGCTTCACTTGTTATATAAAAGAGAATTTTTGAGCCTCTCCCAAGGGAGATAGATTATTAATAGTACTCTCATTTCTATGTAGCAATTTTGTTATCAATTTCAAGATAAGTAGATGAATTTTTCATCCAACCTCAACATTTTTTATTGTTCTTCAAGATCAAGAAATAGAAGAAAGAAAACTAAATTAGATTGTGCATATGTGGCCTTTATTCTACTTTTTTTGTCTATTCATGTATGCTAAATGCTTTGTGTCACTTTATTTATTCAGATATAGTCTTGATAATTGGTTCTTAGTTCTATATTTTATGTTTTCCTAATTTAGACCCCAAGAATTGGACAATGTTTTGACACTATTTCATTTCCTGTTAAAATTATGTTATATTTCATACTATGTTGTTGGGGTAGAGTAGTTCTGTAAGGATATGAAACACCTTGTTCGATCTCAGGTTTGTTATATTCTATCAATCCTTAATGGGTTCTTTTAATGAAAGGATTTTAATGACTACTTTATGCTTGTATAGGCCTTAGTTGCTCATTCTCCCTCCAAAAATGAAGTTTTTGTGGCATTTTGTGTTCATTTTCTTAGAATTAGGAGCCTGTTAGGGTTTGAAATGTTGTAAAACTTTTTGGCTCATTACCTTAGTTAAGTTTTATTTATGCATCTCCTTCTCCATTTCCACCCAAACAAAAGGAAGAGTTAGATTCTTTAAAAAAATTGGAGGTTATTTAGTGAAATGCAAGAAGGTCCCCATTTACTGAATTTCACATAAGGCTATTCATAGAAGAACAAGCTTTCATGATCAATAGTTATTTTAATGGCATACCCAATTGGACCAATATCTTTCGCAAAATATGACATCCAACCTTAAAGAGGAATTTGAATCTAATCAGAAGGAGAGGCAAGTAAACTCATGCCCAAGATCTAAACAAGGGCATCTTCTAGAGGTAACTTCCAATACTCCTAGTTACCTTCTTTTGTTCCATGGAGGAGATAAGTTACAAATTTTGTATCACCTTTTAGAAGAAATAGATTGAGGAGTGCTAGTCCCAATCTAGAGCCCTATCTACCTCTCTAGATGGCTAAGACTTTCAAATTAGAGTACCATTTTTCTGCAATGATAGAGGATTTCTCCCTATGGCTCTTGTAGGAGTTCTAAGATTTTTTTTGAATTCGGACAATGGTGGTCCACTAGTTCCTCCTACCCTTTCAGATGTATGGCCTTCCATCCGCACCAATGCTCTAAAAGTAGTACCAAAGTTCACTAGGGAGGACCTCAAAATTCCATCTAAACATCTCTAAGACATCATAGATGTTTGCAGGATCCATAACATCATAGATCAGAATATAGCCCTTAGATTCCTAGTGGAATCCTTTAAAGGCAAGGCTTAGGACTAGTATACGTCCCTAACTCCCAATTCCATCGATAATTTGGATGAACTCAGAGAAAAAAAAATTGAGAACTTTTTTTAGAAAGGATATCACTCATCCTTATTACAATAGTTGATAACAATCAAAAGAGAACCTTAGGAGGCTATCATAGACTTCAATACCAGATTTTGGAAAACCTAGCAATGAATCCCCATGATGTCCAGACCTCCAGCAGCAATGGCATTCTTATTCTACCTAAAAGCCTTCAATTTGGACATCATAGTTATGGTATAGTCATTTGGAGGTGATAATCTACTTGATCCATATGATATAACAGTGAGAGCAGAGAATAGTTTGATTTATGTTGGAAAGATCCCACCATGACCACTGATACCAATGTTCACTAAAATATTTTGTAGAGTGTAGGAAGAAGTATGACTCAATATGTCTACTACACCTAACAAATTGGCTATGCCACCACCTTCAATGTATGTGTATCCAAATACACAACCAAGCACATCAAGATCTTATTCATTAGTTGTGGATATGAATAACATTAAAAATTTAGTACGGAAATTTTTGAATGAGCTTTTCATCATAAAGTTCCTGCAAGCAACACCTCTGAATCATCCTCCTAAAAATTACCAAGGAGGAAGACCACCCTTCTAGCATAATACATACAAGGGACCTTCAAGAGGAGGCAACCAACCACAGTCATCAGGCTAGATAGTCTCGATAACCACTCCAATTTAGACTATTAATTCAAACACAAGCAAGGCCTAATCCCTAGTAAAAATAACCTTATGAAAGGTATAAATGCATGGTGCTTTTTTTGAAATGATTCCCACATTCCTCAAAAATTTCTTAGATGAAATTTTCAATAAAGTGGGGTAGAACAAAGGAGTCAAGGAAATCTTTCAAATTTTGAACATTATTAGTCCCTTGGGATTGAAAAATATAGACTTAGTGCTCATATGCAAGGAATGTATTTGGAAAAAGAGACATATATCTCCCCCAATTTTGTGTTCTTTTCTTTGATGGATGGAGGAGACTCAATATTTACAAATGAGGTGTCGATAGTATCACAAGTGCAGTCGAATTATAATACCCAATTGAAAAGAAGACTCATCAAGGAGTATGTACCACAAGTTCCACACACACAACAACCACAATAGCCTCAAACATAGGTGTAATAGTTACAACCAAAAGTCACTAATAATATACCAAGTCCACCTATGGTAGACTAGCCTTTTCCTAAAGCAATAGAAACACTCATGTTCAAACTGAAGATTCCCCTAATCAGGGCACTCAATATCATGGAAATTTTGAATAAGGCTCCAACCAACATATCCTTATGGGAAATTTTACGGTCCATTTTGGAGAAGACCTTATTGCAATATTTCTTGAGTAAAGAGGAGCAAGTTGCACAATCAAATCTGGTCCTACTATACAACCACGACAATGGAAAAGGACCGAATTAGATTTAAAATCTTAGGGGGCCATTGCATATATAAATGTTGAAGACAAAACAAATGAACGCGACATATGTAGGGAAAAACCCACCCCCTTTTTCTTGACTATTATTGTAGGGAACAAACTATTACACAAAAATATTGTAGATTTAGGGGATAGTGCTGTGGTGATACCCAAGTTAGTAGCCAACACCTTGAATTTAAAATATGAATGTCCAAGTTAGTAGCCAATGCCTTGAACTTAAAATATGAACCCCTAGATAAGAGAATTATGCAGTCAGATAGAAAAACTATTTCAACCATAGGCTAGATTAAAAATCTCCCCTTGACCTTGTATTCCTACCAAAGCCAGATAGTCACCCAAGTGGTGGCCATAATAAAAATTCCCCCTATTTTTGGAATTTTCCTATCAAGAGACGTCATAGTGAAGATCAGTGGATACCTAGTTCCAACTAGTCCCACCTAATATTAGGGACTAAATGTGGAGCATAAATGAATATTTTTTTCAAACCTCTACATCTTGAACACATCACAAACAATGCACTAAAAAATTTTGAGGCCACACACACCTCCATTTATAAAAAAGAGATGTATTACATAGAAATTTTAGAGGATGAAGATTCCATGAGTGGTTGGAATCTAGAAGAGAAAGTATTTTTAAACCAAATTATTGATTTTGAACCTTTCAATAATTTTCATGGTACTAGTCAAGGCACATACATGATCTTTGATGAAGACAAGGAAATTATGAAGTTGGTCATGGAATAAAATGATTCAGGTGAGTTAGGGAAAGATGGCTTATAGACTCTACACTTTTATGGTGTCAAATACAAGATCAACTTTGGAGTCAACATCTACATTATATCTCCTAGCTGGTCAAAAACTATTAGAGCTTTTCGATTCTAGTTTTCATGTATGAATAAGGATGCAAAGTATGAAGATTTGGTTCATGGCCTAATGCTAGTAGAAAAGATGGGAATTGAAGGGATACAAGTGTTTAGATTTTTTGATCTAGTGGCAAAGTAAGTTTGAGGATAGGTGGTGATGAAGAATGTAAGAATATGATCCTACATGTATAGGGTGTGGAAATTGATTGAAGTTTTTAAAGCTTTCAACATCTAGGTAGTTCCAAGATCTCAAAAAACTATCACAAATAGATTGGTCTCAATCGGCTCAAAATTTGAGCTAGCCTCTAGTCCAATGGTGAAAAAACATGTGGTGGAAGTCATTTTTTGATCATCAATCCCTAATAACTATCAAAACTGGTAGGTCTTTGAGAATGATGCCCAGATTGTTCTGTTCCTATGACTATCGAGTGAATATACCAAACAAACACAACCAAATTTTGAAGAAGCACATGAGAAAAAAATGATTCAACTTAAAATTAATAAGCTCCCATAAAGCCTAATCACTCTAGATAACCTCTTCGACTATATGAAGATGAGAGGAATAGTAAAAAGAGGTTCATCTCTGACAAGGAAGACTATGAGAACTTTGAGGTGAAAAATGGTACAAATCTCAAAGTTGAAAGGAATGTTCCAGGAGGGATATAGAAAGGTTGATGTCCCTATGTTCCAAATACGATGGGGTCATAGCTTGGACATATGATGATCTAAAAGGCTATGATCCAAAAATAATCCAAGAAACCATTGACCTGGTTGACGGATCCAAGTGAATCCAATAGAAGAAAAGGCCAGTTAACCAAAAGGTGGAGGCCTTCATGGGACAAGAGCTCACAAGTCTAATTGAGTCAAAGATCATATGCCTGATTAAACACTCTACTTGGGTATCTAATATAGATCATATCTGAAAGAAGAATGGTGATATCTAACTTCGCATGGATTTTTTAGACTTAAACAAGGCCTCTTTGAAAGATCATTACCCTCTACCCTCAATGGAATAGATCATATAGATTGTGGCAGGGTCAGAAATGTTCTCACTACTCAATGAATTTTCGAGTTACAAGCAAGTCTACATAAAAGGTGAAGACTAACACAAAATGATGTTAACCTCCAAATGGGGAATGTTTTCATATTTAAATATTTCTTTTCACATATCAAATGCCATAGCCACTTTCCAACATGTGATAGAGATTGTGCTTAAGTATTTTATCAATATGATCATCCTTATCTATCTAGATGACTTGACTATATTTTTAAAATCTAAGGGTGACTATTTCAATCACTTGTAAAAAGTCTCCTAGAGGTGTGAAAAGTTTAGGATTTCTTTAAATCCCAAAAAAATGTGTATTTGGGGTGCCACAAGCAAAGTGGGATTTGTGGTTTCTAAGGAAGGAATAGCTATTGACCCTAAAAGGGTAAAATCTATAAGAGAACTATTCCTACAAGTCAACAAAAAGTGAGTCTAATATTTCTTAGGAAAGATCAGCTTTGTTAGATGATTTATTTCATATTTTATAGGAATTACGAGAACTATTATGTTGATGTTGAAGAAGGGCCTAACTTGCTAATGAACTATAGAAGGAAAAATTTATTTTGAAAAGATTAAGCTAGCTATTTCTATAGCTCTAGTGTTAACGAAACCATATTTTTCAAAGGATTTTGTGTTACATATTTAAAAAAGTGAGTACAATATAGCCTCTATACTTATGCAAAAGGATGAGGAAGGAAGTAGAGAACACCCCATCACTTTCCATTCAATAAAATCAAAGGGGTACAAGACCAAATATAATTTCATGTAGAAACAGGCCTTCACAGTGGTAAAGAGCCTTAAAAAGTTGACACTTGGTTTTAGTAAGCAAGATCAATATCCTTGTTGCTCACCCCAACGTAAGGGAATACATCCTAGAGAGGGGAAAATTACTGAAAAAGGGCCAATTAGATCACCAAGATCCTAGAATATGATGTAGATATTTGATCCATGAAGTTAGTTAGAGGAAGAAGCCTATGCGAATATCTCGCTAAAGAAGTTAGACCCAAGGAAAAAACATAAGAGATCAATTAGGTATTCATGAACCAATTTTATTTGGATGAGTCTTGGGTGACCGATCAGATAAAGTTCATGTAGAGTGGCAGTTATGTATCTAAAAAACCAATGCACATAAGGATTTATTACACACTCCAAGGCATCGGGTATGTGTTAATCAAAGGTCTTAGTTTTAAAAGGAATTTTGATGAAGTCCTCCTCTGTTGTGTAGACAAGGTGTAGGATGAAATAATTTTGGGTGAATTTCATAGTAGCCCAAAAGGAAGACACTTTACCATAAAAATACATGTGGGTAGGCTATTATTGGCCTACCCTATTTTCAAGAATTTCATGATTGAGTGAGAAAATATTTTGAGTGCTAGTTCTATGTCAACAAGCAAAAGAAATCAATTATTCCTTTGAGAAAGATCATGATTGAAGAACCTTTCATGCAATAGGGACTTTCCCTCATTAGGATGATTAACCCCATATCTAGCTTAGGACACAAATGGATCCTAACAACCATAGATTATTTTAGAAGATGGATAGAGGTAGTTCCCTAAAGAATGATAGTGAGGCCAAAATCATTAACTTTCTCAAATAACTAATAGTGAGGTTCGACTCTCCTTAAACCATCATCTCTAATAGCACATGATATTTTTTAGGAACTGGAATTTTAGATTTTTTTCTTAAGCATGGAGTCTATCTAAAGGTTTCATCAAATTACTACCTAAAAGGGAATGGATTGGCAGAGTCCATGAACAAAAATTTGATCCGACTAATGAAATGCATCAGTTCAGAAAACTATCTAGAGAGTGGCACAAGCACCTACAAGAAGCTTTATGGTCATATTGTATCAAATTGAAACAAATTTTAAAGTATTCTCCTTATAGAATAGTATATGGAAAGGATGTGGTCCTTCCTATCTCAATGGAAATCCTAACACTAGAACTTTCGAAATCTTTAGAAGTCAAGTAAAATGATGGAATGGAGGTAAGGCTAGATGAGTTGTTAATCCTTCAGGAAACAAGGGAAAAGTAATTAAACACCATCATCAACCACCAATTATTTTTTAAATAGTGGTTTGATAAAAGGCCTCTAAATCAGGTTTTAAAGAATGAAGCCTAGTTTTAAAATACGACAAGTGTGGGGCTAAGCCAAGAAAAAATACTTAATTTTACTCTTTGTGGAAGGGTTCTTTTTGCATTTTGTAATGCAATATGAGTAATTCCTACAAACTCAAGGATATGAATAAAAACACCATGGGGATACTAGTAAACGGTATTCATTTAAAGCTATTTCATTATAAACTTGTATTTTATAAATTTTATACTCTATGTATCATATGTATAAAATTTTAAAAATATGCTATTTTTTGAATAAAACAAGATGCAAAGATAATGAAAAGGATATATTATATTCATAAGATAACATTTACATATAGTCAAGGCACTTATGCCTATTTTAAAGAGGGGTTATGGAAAAGCTCTAAGAAAAAGTACAAGAGGATTTCTTTCTCTAGCAGCCAAAATGATATTCATCTTTATAACCAAAAAACATTGGAGGTAATATCTTAAGTTAGCAAAAAAATTGACCCCCGGGTTGCAACAGGCACGCAATGTGGTGACAACTTCCAAAGGCTTAGGATAATACGATAGTAAGGTCTTCAATGCATAGCTCTAGAGAAATTGACCAGGAGTCAATCATCAACATACACCATTACCCTGCTAGGATAGTACACCAAATTTTGAAAGGCAGTATGCCACTCCACACTGAAAAATTGGTTTGACATTGTTCACCTTGAGGAGGAACCGGATAGTAGGCATCACTCATTGGCAATGTTGCTCTAAATTCATTGTCCAAAAACTAGAAAGTAAAGAAAATGAGGTCACCAATTCATTATTATCAATGTGTCGACAAAGGTCCATGGTGGAAGGTATGCCAAGGCTCAAGACCACCATGGATATGACCTCTTCAAGCCCTATCAGGTACTCCTTGTAGAATAAAGTTGTATTAGCCATGTATTATAAACATTTAGGTCCAACAAGGAGGTGATGAATCATGAGATAGTGTTTGTGTTGACATGATAGTGGTTTGAATCCTTGAAGAAGCCCCTCCCTAGCACCCACTTCAACATGATAATGGACAAGGGATACTTAGATTTTGGAAGCTGATTGATTCTATCATCAATGGTCTCTCACATAAAGGCCACCTAGTTCTTCTCACTCAAAATTCTGATCAAAGTGCCCACGCCTCTCGTAGTGAAAATAAATAACTTGCAAACATGATAAGTATTTTTTACAAGGTGAGTATTCTATTTATAGAAAATAATCATGTTGGAAATTTCTCAAATGAAAAATATTTTCTCTATCGAAACAACAATGAGAAATACAATTTGGTGATGAGAACAAAACAAAAAATCATATGTAAGGGATTTTTCAAGGATCTAGACAAGTAATATAGGTCTGTGCATTGATGACTAGATATACATCTTAATTTCATGTGTTTCACCACCTTCATAATCGCTAGCCAACTTTTTCATGTCAAAACACCATTTTAAAAGCCACCTCTTTCTTATTTAATGAAAAATAATTTTCTAATTGCATCTCCCATTTCTCAAGGTTTTCCTTATATAACAGCATAAGGAATGTACTCAATTCCCTTCCCAAAGTGGAGGTTTCACTTCCTGAAAAGAAGTAATTTATTACACATGTATTGCCTTCACTATTAGCACTCAAAGGGCTAGTTATGATATTCATGCATTCATTCCATATGCATTAGATACACTGAATAGCCAAAGAAAAGAATTTCTATGTGTGAGCTCTCTAGCAAGAGCGAAAATTCTCTAAGTGTAGAAGCAAGTTCTTGATGAATTCTTTTGAAAACTATGAAGAAATAATGGCTAAATCATTGTCCTTTGGTAGGGACATTGGAATTCTCTTTTAGCAGCTAGGCTATATCGATATCTTTGGGTATGTTTCCTATGCAAACACATAGATTCCAGAGGAATGGAGTTTTTGTTACACTAGATTAATAAAGCCTAGTTACCACATCAAACTAGAAGTGATCAAAGACTTCACGGATAATTTTTTTCACCCAAGGATACACACCAACCTTGAAAATATAAGAGAGAGCCCTATAAAGAAGAGGTAGAAAATTGAAGGTTGGGAATTTTCAGAACCTTGGATTAAGGCTTTGTTATTGTTGTGTAACTCAGGGTGATCCCACAATACTTTTTTACCATTTCTAGGAGATTCTCTTTTTTGTTGAAATCACATATTTTTAGAAAATATAATTATTTAAGCCTTAAAAAGTTAAATTTTAAGGATTCCAATTGAAGAGGGTTTGATGAAAGAACCCAAGATCAAACCCCCTTGGATAGAACCACGCTAGTATTAAACCATACCTATAACATAGTCTTCTTTACACCTATCAAAATGCTGATAAAAAACAACGTTTGATTTACCTTTTAGGGGATAAAATGAATTCATTTAAACATTTATTTTTTGTATGTATGTATTCCTTATTATAAGCTTCCCAAAAAGTATAATAATAAATAAATTTTACTTTATTATTATATTTATTTTTTATTTCTTGTGAATGTAGGTTTTTCATCGAAAATCAAGCTCTCTGTTCTGCACAAATGGAAAATAGTAGATTATCAAAAAGAAATTTTTAAAAATATCAGTGCATTCAATATTGAAATCCTTGATCCAACCAAAAAAAAAATGAATTTTGATACATACCAAAAAGGTTATGTTGTATATAGTCCGCCTATGTCTAAATTGTAATTGGTTTGACTTTGAAACTTGATTAAGGAAAAAATATTCAATAAAACACTATTAAACCAAATGAAAGTACTAGATATCATAGTTACAAATCTAAATTCAAAATAATTATAATTTTATCCTTCATGAAAAAAGTTTTATGTTGTATACGATGAGCATCACTCCTCAAAAATGGTGTTTACTGAAAAAAATGGTTTTTGAAGGAGATGGAAAAAGAAGTGAAATTTGATTCCAAAAAAAATTAAAAAAATATATTTAGAATCTACAGACAAAATGTCACAAATCACTATTTTTCATCATCTTCAAATTCCTCACGATTTAGCTACTATAGGTGCCCAAAAATGAAGATTTAGTTAGAAAAAACTAGTTCACTATCTAGTTTGGCCAAAAATTGTAATCTAGTATTGTGGGATCACCCCTCGGTATATGCTTCCCTTCATACATCCTTGCACTAAGCTCCTAGATATTTATGTGGAGAAGCTGACAAAACACATTGGGGTCATCTGTGGTGAAAAGTTGAAAACCACCATTAGTACGGAAGCCATTAGGGATATGCTACATATCCTATTTAACTCGGCAATTGAGGCCTTCTCAAGGATGAAGATGGAGGAGTTCTAGCACACAAGAAAGGTCATTGTGGATTTTTATAAATCTAAGACTAAATTCAATCACACTAATGAGAGGTCGAATTTTCCTTTGATTTTTAGCGAGTTCAACTTCAATTTGCAAGATGTATTTTCAATGTTTGTGCTCATATATGATATGAATCATGATAATGATGTTTTTGAGTACCAAATGGGTTTGTATTTCATGGTTAAAAAGGAGAGAGGAAATTATCAATTCAATTTTTTTGAGGAAATTACGGAAAGCGTGCTCTAGAAGCTAGCGGATAACAATGGTTCATATAAGTTAAGGTATTCTTCTTTTCTGGTACATTTGATATTGCATCAAAACCATAATTTGTTTGGAAGGCACTTGTCACTTGAAATTTGGAATACATCAAAGCTATTTAAACTAGTCTCGCTACATACCCATGTACTCTCAAGCACATATGGTTATTATATATTTTCTGATTATTTCCTAAATCCTATTTTACAAGATCTAGCATGAAAGCCTATGTATTAGTCGCCTCATGAAAATTTGGATTCGATGAGGAAAAATCAGCCCCCATTTTACTATTTCTTTGGCCTAGATTTTAATTTCATTAAACTACATGGGTTTATGGGAGAACACTTTCAGCTACCAAGATGTGTGAAAAACAAGACACTCGCTCTGGAAATGTACCAATAGTTAAAAATTGTAGATAGTGCCTATGGTGACAAGAAGAATAATATGATGCTTCATCTAGTTCTCCCCATCTTTGGTAAGAGCAAGGTGACACTTGCAAAGAGGGAAATGCAAGAAAATTTGGCAAATAAATTAGTCTATCTCAACTTGGGTCTCATCTGCAATAGATGGAAATACAATCCAGAGGGGCACCTGCCATTTACGTATGATTCACAACCATATTGGGAGATAAATAGAAATCTAGTTGAAGATGAGGAAGAAGCCTATGTCGACTTGGCCTTCAGACCATTTTTGTGGTCTGCATGGCTCGTATTCTATGAACTATTAGTGGGCTTCAAGTCATGCATCCTGATGAAAATATCCATCAAGGAATAGCTAAAGAAGAAGGGGTGGTCCTAGAGAAAAGTGACTACATTTTGGAGGTATTGGCAAGAAATCAAGTAAGTAGGCCCTCTACACGGAATGATCTCCAGAAATGAAAATTATGAAGAAATTTATGATAAAGAGGCAGGGTTTGATTCTAAAATAATGTCCGATCATGATTTCAATCAAGAGTCTGACCAAGGTTCTAATTTTCTACCCTCGGTAGCCAAAATAGGAAAGGGAAAAGAGAAGGAAGTACCAAAAGGAAAGGAGCCACAAGTCTCCTCATCTACCAACATATTAACAAGGGAAAAATGGACCTGACGGTCTCTAAGGAAGTCTTTGGTAGGAGAAGGAACTTAAGGTTCATTATTTTCGGTGGTGAAAGTATCTAGATCAATGAGTATACCCTCCAAAAAGAGAAGAAAAATCAAATAATTTAACAGGAAAGGAATTTCAGAGAAGGAAGATGAAGAATTGAATTATGCCATGCAAGTATCTTCAGCTCCTGCAGTTTAGGTAAGTTTTGCACCGATTGTTCTTTCTTCTACTACTTCATTGGTATCTTTAGGTCTTCAATCTCAAGCACAAAATCATCTTCTAGTGGATGCTAACCTGCATATTCTTGATACACCCCCATAATGTTTACTAATGAGCCTCATTTTGAAGCTTCACATGCAAAACATGTGTCCTTCACTACAACTATGGTTGACATATTAAATGTTATATTTGACGGCCATTATTCAACCTCAAATCTACCCATGCTACAAGTTTTATCACCATTCCCTACTTCCAGGCATATGCCTCTATTATCAACCACTACTCCCCTTACCCCGATGAGTACTCCACATTCTACTCAATATTTGTGAGGCATCCTACCTTTTCAGAAATATCTTTCTATATTAGTATCTCGCCAAGGGTAGGTAGTCAGAAACACACCTCACACCACTCTTTATGGCCTCCCTATCAGTGTCCCTCTTTCTACACAAAGTATCAAGTCTCCAAAAAGTCTCGAGACAAAAATAGAGTTTTCCAAGTAGGCTTATAGGGAGAGAAAAAAAAAAAAAAAGTAGCAAAGGTCATGAAAGCTCCAATTGTCCCAAGGTTAGAGACATGTTTCGGTGAAGAGTGGAGGTCTTTGATGATTTTGGATATTAAACTACTAGTCTGCAAGCCAAAAGGAGAAATGTAGTATGAATATTATGAGATCCAAACTGTAGGTTTGAATCTAATTTTGGTGCATCCCCATGACAAGATAGGTCTCATCCAAGCCACACAAAAGGTGGTATACACTAACTACATGATGTTAGAGAAAGTTTTGAAAAAGAGTGAAGAAGAATTGGTGAATGTGAAGGCTACAATTGACACATATCAGGTGGAGATCAAGGCCAAGGATATGGAAATCATCCATTTGAGGTAGACATACGATCAGTGAAGTGAATTAGTTGTTTTTATTGAAGCTATTCAAACCAAGAAGGATTGGCTCTTATTTGAGGTATAAATGATGACACACAAGGTCTAGACCATGTGCAAGGTGATAAAAGATATAAAGGCTTGAATGCAAGAGACTCAAAAATTATGGTAGCAAAAGAAAAAGGAGTTCACTGACATATGGAGCCAACATGATTCTCCTGCATTTTGGAGATTGATAGTTCTAAGCTGTTGTGTTGTCTTTGATGGTTTCTCACATCATGTGTTGCCTTCAAAGAAAAAGGGTGATATTTTTGTAAGTATGAAGGTGTTCTCATTGATGTCAACTCGTTAACTGGTTGTGAACTAGCTATTGTTGTCATGAATGTCATGGAAATAGGTTATTGATTGTATATGTCAAGGATATTGAGAAAATTGTAATTAAAAAGGTTTGAAGATGTTTAGTATATGCTCTAAATTTTTCTTTGAGATGTGTTCCTATGTTGGTATGATTTTTAGGCTTTCATTATTGTAGGTAGTTTCCATATCAAGAATTTGGGTCTCTAGATCATTGTACAATGCGAGATATCTTCACTAGTATGTGACTGTGCATTTCAGTGTGTCTAGTTAAGGTCTGAGAGAAATATAGTTGCTTTGTATTTCTCCATACTTTGGTTTTATGACTTCCAATTCTGAGAGTGAGCTTTAATGAGGTCATGTTCAAATGAAATTTTTTATCTAAAAAATTAGATCGAGTTAAGGATGCACGTGCTTAATTATTTTATGTGGTTTACTTTGGTGTTGGAAAAAATTGTGTTAAACACTACTTACAAAGTCTATGGAAGCATGGTTAAGTGTGTTAGGACTTTTTTAGGTCCTCATTAACTATGTGTTTGAGTCACCCTAATTCTAATTCTATTGTAGAATGTTTTGGCATCGACCTAATTTAAATTTGTAAATGCAAATGATGTATGGATGAACTTGGATGGGTTTCAAGATTGAAGAAGGTATAAGTACAAGTTGAGATTTTGATGCAAGACAAGATATATGAAAGAAATATGTGAGATAAATTTGAAATTGTGTGTGTGCTTTGAGTTTGAGTTTATCAATGTGAATTTCATGTTAGGGTTTAGAAGGTGGTGAGCTGAAGGCATCTGACATCTTTGATGTGAGTACAATTTTTTGAGTGAATTGTGGTGGAAAGTTTTGTTGCATTGAGATATTTTTCTCTCTATAGCAATCCTGTTCTATCTTCTCCTTCCAGAAAGTGTAGTCGGTGCCATCAAACTTAGGGCACTCAATAACTATCCTGTTTTCCATCTTAAACCTTTCTTAAGTAGTTAAGCTCTCCTCCAAAGAACCAAGCTTTGATACCAATTATTGAAAAAGACAACTAAGAGGGGGCGAAATTAGACGTCTTGTTTGATAATAAAGGCTAAAGAGTCATAGTTACAACAAGAACTAACCATGGCATGGAGGTCCAAATTTCTCCTTGTATTGCAACAATTGTCTTCCTCCTATTGGGAAACAATCAAGGTTGCAATGATAGCTTTGAAGCCAACTCTAAGATTCATGGTGGATGTACACGAGCTTAATACAAATTTTGGTCGAGTAGTCGACTAGATCTTGCATACAGTCACACCCTCATTCTATGGAGGTGAGTAGTATGATAATAAATATTTATAAGGTAAGTAAATAGAGTCTAGTGAGCACTAGGATTCTAAATCGAATAACAACTAATAAAAATTAAAATGAGCTCATTATGTGTAATCAAGTTGCACAAAGGAGTAGGAAATACTAGACTACATTGATCAAGAAAGTTGGAAAAATGTAGGAGGATTTTAAAGTTTTGATCTAGTTGGGATCACCCTCTCCATTCTTTCCCAATAGAATAGTGTTAACTAAAGAGTAGATCAAGCAAGAGTTATAGGTTAAATAGAAAGATCAGTTGACACTCAAGAAATTAACCTCATCACCTACTACTAAAGAAATTTAAGAGGTATTTCTCCCCTAGTTTGACTCTACTTCCACATCAGAGCAACATAGGTGAAATTGGGAGAGGTTTCCTTCTAGGAGATACTCAACTTGGATCAAGATTTTGAGATTTTGCACACATTGGATCCTCCTTGTAATGAAGACTAGTAATATTTGCACTCTGTGTTCCTTAAACTTTGAGGACCGTAGATCTCCTTTCTCCTTTTTTTGTTGTTAATTTTCTTTGGGTTCATGTATCCATAGGTGAAGGCCCCCTATCAGTCACCATAAACTATGGAGAAATTTTTTCTCTAAGTATGTTAGAATTTTTTTCTCTTTGTTCTTTTCGCTCCAAAGTTTCCACCTTTTCAACATTTTTTATTCTCCCAACCAGGTTTCATACTAGCGCATCTTTTTAGAGGTCACAAGATTACTTTTTCTAGAAGGTGCACAATGGCACCAAGTAGTGGCTAGATGGCTTTTTTGAATATTGCACTACTTTTGAGTGTACAGAAAGACACACCGTCACCTTGCAAGGATTTTTTACATTTCACTCAAACATGCTTTGAAGAATTCTTACCAACATGCCACATTGCCCATTTTTCATTTGGCAGGTTTCTTCACTGTCGAGAGTGTTGTCTTTGTAGATATTGCCAGGTGGTGATGTTATTTTTTTCTCTTTCATATCTCAAGGGCCAATATCCATTCTATGACGTTGGGGCTTCTTGTAGATAATAAGATCGGATTTTATCAAGACATTTATTCTTCTAATGGGAGGGATCTCCTTTTCACTCCTATGGTATTCAACTTGTAGGCTATTACACTAATTGAACTAGCTCAATTTTTACTACTCAGATTGTCATGATTAGATATGATCTCTGATCAAAATTTGAGGCTAAATTTTTATGCCACCTCTTAGGATTTTTTTTTTGGAGGTAGAGAGTGCTCTATGCATGTATGCTTCCCTTTTTCTATAAAATGGAATTTCCAAGCCTCTCCCAAGGGAGACAAATTATTGACAGTATTCTCATTGCTCTATAGAAATTTCGTAATTAGTTATAAGATAACTATTTGAATTTTTTATCCAGCTTTAGCATTTTGTATTTTTCTTCAAGATCAAGTAATAAAAGAAAGAAAATGGTATTATACTATGCATATGTGGCCTTTATTCTACATTTTATTCTCTATTCATGTATTGTAAATGCAATATTTGACTTTATTTATTTGGATATAGCTTTGATAACTGGTTAACAATTCTAGCTTTTATGCTTTTCTAACTTAGACCCATAGGAATTAGACCATGTTTTGATACTATTTCATTTCTTGTTGAAATTATGTTATATTTTTCTACTATGTTGTTGAGGCAAAGTAGTTCTAAAAGGATCTAAAACACCTTGTTTGATCTCAGATTCCTTATATTTTGTTGAACCTTAATGGGTGCTTCCCATGTAATGATTTGAATTACTACTTTGTTCTTGTATAGGCCTTAGTAGCTCATTCTCCCTCCAAAAATGAAGGGTTCGTGGCATTTTGTGTTCATCTTATCAAAATTAAGAAGTTGTTAGGGTTTGAAATGTTACATAAACTTTTAATGCATCGCCTTAGTTAAGTTTTATTTCTGCATTTCCTTCTCCCTCCCCCCAAACAAAAGGAACAAATGGTTTCTTTAAAAATCCTGAAGGTTATTTAGTGAGATGCAAGAAGGTCCCCATTGACTGAGTTTCTCATAAGGCTGCTCAGTGATATGCAAGCTTTGATGATCAATAATTAATAAAGGGGAAACAAATTTGTACCTAATTCTTTCTAATCAACTTATTATCATTTGTAAGTTTAATTACACATGAAAATATCCATAAGTGCAACTTAGTTATGCTACACACAGGAGCTAAAAGGAGACATGGGTCATGATAATAAGCTATGATAATATATCCATGTACAAAGAAGGATCTCTCACACCTAGAGTAATGGGGGAAAACCCATTAGGTAAAAACAACTCTCCAAAAGAGAGAAAATAATAGGTATGTACAAGTGATGGATCACAAATAACAAAGTTCATGATAAATGCAATATGATAAACCCCCATATGAAAGATTGGATTAAATATATTCTCAATATCCTCTAAGAAGTAACTCCTATAGAAATGATGATAAATTTAAGACATAAAACAATCCACTACGTACAAAAATATTTATTACATTCATAAGAAACAAATCTACTAGTTAAGGTAGAATTTATTCCAATTATTTAGATAAATAGGAATTTGTAGCATTGAAAATTGTCAACATTCACAATTTCACACTAGTTTTTTCTCCCCCCTATGTGCTTCGACCTATTATGCATTAATGACCCATTTTTATAAATATTATTATAAAATAAAACATGGGAAATCAAAGTATCAATTTAATATTTTCCTGTAACATCTTGATCTTAAAACAAGGAGGGATCTAGTATAGGGTGCACATTGCTTCAAACTACCTAATTTGGCCCCTAATTTAAATATGTTAGAATAAATAACTTATTATTTTAATTTCTAATTTAAAATGTCAACTATTGATATTTAATTTTTTGTAAATTAGAATAATTAGATATAAATAGAAAGTAAATTCACCGTTCAAAAGGGATGAGAATTCAATTGAGCAATATGAAGTGTCCTAAAATCATTAAAGAGTATTCAAGAGTAGAATTATCAATATTATTTCATCATTCAAGCATCATGGCATGTGATATGTAATTTTTTCATATGTTTTTCATGCATTTTGTATATGTGTACTAACACTTGTAGTTAATTAAATCAATTAAAATTAAGCAACAATTGATCCTTGAAGGTGATGAGTGTGACTTTAATCCACTAAGGAGATAATATCTAAGTGTTAACTTGCAACAAGTTGTTAATTTATTAATTATTTATCAATTAGCCTCTATCCATCCAAGGATACTCTCTTTTACCATAATTTTCCATTGTGGAGGTAGAAATACCAACATAGGATTTAACTAGGGTAAGCTCCTATATGGCACAACCCTTCCTCTCCTCTCATATTTTTAGGTTGTAAATTTAAAGTTAGCTAAAGGAAGATTGAATTATACTTGTTCATTTATGCCTTGTAGCCCTTCAAGTTAATAAGTCACTAAATCTAAATTTTCTCATCAACAAATAATTTTTTGAAAAAAAAGACCCAGAAGATAGAAGCTACATATTGGTACCTTGAAGCTTGCATTTTCAATTTTTGAAAGAGAGGAGGAAAATATAGGACATAGGGGACCCTATAAGAACAACTAGATCTACACCAAATTTTAAGCTCAAGTTTCTCTGTGTCTACCTTCTACTTTTTTGGATTTTAATTTCATCTTTCTATGATTATTTTATTAGAAATCATAAAAAATATTGCATTTACAACCTTTCATAATTAGATCATTGCATTTATAAATTACTTATTCAAATTAGTATCATCAATCCACACACACATACAATACACAATTAGATTAAAGCTCTTATATGCCATTTTTTCTCTCCCTAAGAGGTTAGTAACCAAGTGTCTCTTGAGATCACCTTTAATCCAATCACATAATTGCAAAGAGGGTTTTCATCCTTTTCCTAATTAATTTTTTTTTGGTGAACTCACCCATTTCAAACATTTTACCACCTTTGATATTTGAAGCTATCAATTCAAAAATCTGAAAGAGAACTTGAATTTCTTGAGTTCATCATTTAGGCTTGCGTGTTCATCACAAAATATATTATAAAAGATAGAAAATTTCATTTACATTTTCTTATAGGGTTAAATTTACTCATTACAAAATAGGATTAGTTCATCGATAACTTGCATTAGGCCTAAAGTCAAATCTAAAAATATTCAAAACATTCATTTAGGCATTTTCATATAATGAAAAGGTGGGAAAGTATATTATTATTGTTGCAAAAATAATACAAGATTTTATTTTTCATATTTGTCAAGATAAAATCTACGATTTACATTCTAAAAGTTGCATTATAAAGTTGCATTAATCATTAAATATTTTGAAAATTTCTTGTGTAATCATGTTCCATATTACACAATCACAAAATATATTGAATTCTAGAAAATAATCTACTACTATACCTCCACAGTCATAGGAAAGAATACCAAAACACTATAGAACACATCCAAACTTTGAATTTAGTGAAAGGACCTTGCCACTCTAGGGTGTATTTGTTGGAAAAACAAGGATAGACAATTGAGAAGGGGGATGAATCAATTGTTACAGAATTTAAATCTTATCTTAATTTATCAACCTTTAATCTCAGAGCTAATAATTATCAGTGAAAGCAAGAATCAACAACACATCAAAAAAACATAACACCAAGATTTTTGCATGGAAACCCTGTTAGGGAAAAAACCAAAGTGGAGATTAATGCACAATTATACCCTATTAAAAGTATAAGTAAAATGAATAGGGAATGCACATTCATTTAGGAACACTACCTAGAGCTCACTGCTCAGAAGGGAAGGCTCATTTCCTTACATAAAACAATTAGATTAAATCCATCTAATGAGGTTGAACTAAGAAATTAGCTTCTTCAGAACCCTGATGAGAGTTCCAATTAGGCATAGAAATAATTCTTCACACTTCACTCAAACTTCTTCATACTCTTCTCTACACTCAAATTATTTGATCTTTATTCACACATATCTTGCACACACTTTGCATACATTCACTAAGCATACTTCAAAATGAGGAAACAATCGCTCTTATATTTCTTCTACATAAATTTACATCAACAACTCTATCGGCCACAATAAAAATAATAAATGAATTAAAAAAATTCATCCCAATACATGAACAAATCTCAATACGCACCAACCTAAGTTAGTCACAACATAATGAAGATCTAAATCAACATCCTTGAACATGCCAAGCATTCAAAAATTAATCCATAAGGATCCTCAACATGCTACCACCATTATGCTGGCCAAGAACATGATAAACTTGAACACAAAAAGGAAAAATCTTTGATCATGAACACATCGATCAACACGAACATAACACAATGATAAATCATGCTCTAGAAACATCACTAAACATCTCAAGAACCTACACAGCAACTCAATTCATCAGAATTGCAATCTCTTCATCTAGAAACACCTTCTATAGTAACAAAATAACTGTAGGAACTCAAAAACTCATAAATTTCTACAATCTTGATGTGCACCCCTGAAACTTCTAGACAATATACTAGATAGGCACAATAAAAAACCATTTAATGCATGACTTTTGAATATAACCGTACATAACTTTCCACCACTCTGATCTTCACAACTTAATAGACCACCTACAACATATTTATTATAATTTTCTCAATACCCTCAACATATGCAACCTTTAAAATCATCAATGCTAATAGTGTTTACATCAATGACAACCACATATTAG